>JAFVLL020016720.1:0-13841 GCA_021397915.2 Tor tambroides
ATGTACAAAATAGCAAAAAACACAATATATAATATAGACAATTATGTATGTACAGTTATGATATGTGCAAATTTGAAATGTAAATAAGTATGTGTTAAATAAATAATGTATTATAGTGTTGTGTGTTCCGTGTTTATTGTCAAGTGTTCATGAGATGGATTGCCTGAGGGAAGAAACTGTTTCTGTGCCTGGTCGTTCTGGTGCTCAGAGCTCTGTAGCGTCGACCAGACGGCAACAGTTCAAAGTGCTCCCTCTTTGAACTGTGGCAATAAGGCAATAATGGCAAGATTATTACCCAATATATAATTTAATCATGGCGATAAAATTCCCAGTGCCTTTCACTTCGGCATATTGATGCCAAGGGTTTCTTATTTAAGGCATTGGACGACTATGCATGTTGAAAAATGATGCTGAAGGGGTACCCTGTGTGTCAAAAAGTGACGCCAAAAGGTCCCGACCAAGCGTCAATATGTGACGAGCTGGGAGTGAGAATGTGTTGGAATGAAGGAGGCCACGGTTCAACTCCAGTGCCGGATAGATTACTTACAAATTGTAGTCTGTAACTGATTCCAAATTACAGAGAATTTAGCGGGTTTTTCCTGTCAAGCTTCTGTCCACACTCCAGTCCAATAGTTAGCTGTAAAACTGGTTTGGCAACCCTGCTGAAAAAAAAACAAAACAATAGAAACCATCACAGAAATTCTAATGGTTTCCACTACAAATACCATTACAAACATTACAAACCATCAACTTTCAACTATTAAAAAATGGTTTCCTGTAGTGTGTTTGGGGACATATTCCATTAGGATTTATTGGTTTTAACAAGCCACCAATAGAAGGAGACCAATTACCAGTAGAGACCAACAGGGTCCATTACAGTTTCCATTAAAACCAATACAAGTCCCATTATAACCAGTAAAACCATTACAAATTCTGTGAGGGTTTCTATTGTTTTTCAGCAGGGAACTGCCATTGAAACCAAAAGAAGAAGAAGATGACAAAAATTGTAGTCAATAATGTAATCCATTACATTACACATTTTAGGTAATATAATCAGACTACTTTTTGATTACTTTTAGATGACTTTTGACCTAACTCACTAATCACATTGATTTAAATAGCATAATGCATACTGATACAAAAATACAAAGAGACAGCAAATATATTCCATTTATTGTTTTAAACAACATGAAGTGCATTAAAAATTACGTTACGCCAAGGTTTTCCATACTGGTGTTCCTGAAGGAACTGCTGGGGGTTTGTGAAGTTAATGAAAAGCTAATAATGAAATCATAAAAATGTAAATTTAAATGTATATAAGCGGTAGACTATTTCATAAAGAAAAGTTTAAAAGAAGAATTAGGGACAATCAACATATTATGGATAATTTATTGTCATTGTGTGAATAATATGTAATCACGTAATCAATGAAAAGTGATAAGTATTTTAAAATGTAATATAATCTAATTACAAGTACAAGTAATGTAATCTAATCTAATCTATTATGTAATCCAGATGACATGAAATCAGGTATGGCTGCTCGTCTCTCTGAGGATCATACCGTGAAGGAAGAAGTGCCTTTTCAGCGCTGGAAAAATATTTCTCTGTAAATATTTTTGCAGAGAGGGAAGCATTTTGAGGCAATGCATCATTCGAAAAATCCTCTGAGGAACATCTTAAAAGGTTATTTTACAGGAAATATAAGTAATTTAAAACGCAAGCTTTGCAAGTACATCTTCAAAGCTGCAAGTACTAACTTCTCTTAAAAATGCCTGAGATGGGTGTCGAAATACAAGCTAGAATATTTTAGAATATCATTTTCCGAGTGGTTTTTAGCACACTTTTGTGGTTGATAGATGGTTGCTTTACAGTTGCTAGGGTGTTCAGGGTGGTTGCTAGACTGTGTGATTTTTATGGTTCAGCAGGTGAAAATGGTGCATCTAATTACTAAGCACACTCTCCTCAACAAGACTTGCTGTAGGATGAGCAATACGAGGTTGTTTTGATTAATACACACATCACAATGTAGTCGACTGGAAAAACAGCTTCAGCTCGAGTGCAGACGTCAGGATTGGTGATCGGTGACCGCAGGTCGTCTCGTTCCAGACTGATGTTTCCATTGGATCGCAGACGTCATTTAACATCCAGCTGCACTCGCCGTGACCGGGCGACATTATCCTGGAAAAACAGAGAGTGAGAAAAAAACTAAAGAAATTAAATATTTCGATTATACTATTACATAATTCTGAATATCCTAACCTATATGACTTACTTTCTTCTGTAGAACAGCAAAAAAGGTATTTTGAAGAATGTTCAGTACCAAACAGTTGTCGGTAGCCATTGACTTCTATTGTATAAAAAAAAGTACTATGGAAGTCAATGGGTACCAGCAACTCAGAGCTGGGTATATTACTTAGAAGTTGTAGTCCTTTACTAATTTCCAAATTACACGACAAAAATATGTAGTTAGTAACATATTCCATTACATTACCCATTTTAGGTAATGTAATCAGACTACTTTTGGATTACTTTTAGATTACTTTTTTTACTAAGTCATTTATCACATTGATTTAAATAGGATAATCTCATACCATATTAGTATAAAAATACAAAGAGTAAGAAAATATATTTAATTCGTTGCATGCAGTGCATTAAACATTACGTTACTTCAAGGTTTCCCAAACTGGGGTTTGTTAATGAACCGCAGGGGCTTCATGAGTTTAATGAAAAGCTAATAATTATTTAAATCATTAAAATGGAAAATTAAAAATAAATCAGTTTAGAATAACAATTTTAAAAAATACTAAAAAAATTAAATTGTTTATTATTATGTTTAATTTCATCTGTGACCATTAACCAACAGAGAACCGTGAGCATGCAAATATGATACTTAATTATTAAAATATTTATTTTAAAATCTCAGGGTATTTCAAGTAAATATATTAGGTGAAAGATGTTCAAATGACCCAAAAAAAAAATCAATAAATTATTAATAATTTATTGTTATTGTGTGAATAATATGTAATCATGTAATCAATAAAAAAGCAACTGTAGTCTGATTACTTTCTGAGTATTCTGAGTATTTTAAAATGTAATTTACTTCATTTTTGGAATCTGATTACGTAATCCAGATTACATGTTATCAGTTACTACCCAGCTCTGCGGCAACTATTTATTTCCCAACATTTTTCAAAATATCGTCTTTTGTGTTCAACAGAAGAAAGGAACTCAAACAGGTTTGGAAGAACTTGAGGGTGAGTAAATTACAGAATTTTTATTTTTGTGTGCACTGTCCCTTTAAGAAAAAGTTAATAAAAAATAACAACCTTTCACTTTTGGGTGATCTATGCCATTAATCGACAGAGAACGAGAGAACTGCCTACCGCAGTTTGTGTTTTGCTCTGGAAACATTCACTGTTAATACATTTCACAGGCTTGTGGATATTTGTCACGTTGTTTTGATTGTCACGGAGAACGTATTTTCCACTCAAGTCATAAGAGCTGATGAACAGAGCAGGTGGGCGGGTGGAAAACACGTCTTCGCTGCCTTTGTAATGGACTTTAATGAGAGAATTAAGCGCAGGTCAAAGCAGTCAAGCCAATTCCTGAGAGATTTCCACAGCCAAACTCTGAGCGGCTTTTCTCGAGTGGCTCTCAGAGGCCACAGGGACGCTTTCTGAGGTGGATTCTTCAATTAGACTGATTGAGGGCTTGCAATGACCTTTTGAAAGTCTTAATGAGAATTCATCCCATAATGCCATGCAGCGTATTCACAGCGGCGTGGCAGTCGTGATAAACGTGCATTATGGATGCTTTACATGCGTCACGGGTCTGAAACGGAAACACGCGTGTGACGTGTGCTTTGATGACAGGTGTCTCCTGTTCTGGGCAGAAATGTGAGGTTTAATTGGAGATTCAAGCAATCCTGAATCCAGATGTGTTTCTGACTTATAAACTCTTAAAGGAAGGTTCAGGTTCATAACAAGTTAAGCTCTGTTGACAGCTGTGAAAATAATTCCCAAAAAATACATTTACAGCAATGGATGTTTATGGGGAAAGACATTCAGAGATTAAATGAAAAAAAAAAAAATGCAGCGCATCTGAATTCTTAGTTAAAAATGAGTTATTTAAGGAATAATAATTTAATATAAACTAAAAATAATTAAAAATTATTGATAGACTATTATAGTTCTTGTTTTCACATTAATTTTAATTTAAGTTTTAGTAATTTTAGGGTTTTGTCATTTTTATTATTTTAAATATGTCTATATAGTTTCTTGTTTTAATTTTTATTTATTCATTTTAGCCTGTTTAATGTTTTTTTTTTTGTTGTTGTTATTTTAAATCTCTGAATATGAGAAATGTTGCTTTGGCAACTACCTGAAGTTTAAAAAAAGTTGAATTTTGGGTTATATAGTGTATGATTTTATTTCAATTAACAAAAATATTTTATGGTTTTAACTTTTAGTTTCATAGAACTGTTAAAAACAAAACTAGATATAATACATTTTGAAGCTTTTTTTTTAGCAAATAATGGTATGAGACTGGAGTAATGAAGCTGAAAATTCAGGTTTGATGACAGAAACAAATGATATTTTAACATGTATTCAAATAGAAAAGAGTTATCTTAAATTGTAGTAATATTTCACAATTTTACTGTTTTTACTGTTTTTGATTAAATAAATGCAGCCCTGGTGAGCAGAAGAGATAAAAACAGAGAATCTTGTGTGTGTGTGTGCGTGTGTGTGTGTGTGTTTGTTTGTTTACCAAAAAGCCACTTAGATGGTTCATCTCACTGACAGACTGTATTCTTGCTTTGATCAGATGTGGTGTGGTTGTTTAGGCCTGTGCTTTTTGAGGAGTGTGTGTGTGTGTGTGTGTGTGTGTGTGTGTGTGTGTGTGTGTGTGTGTGTGTGTGTGTGTGTGATTGGTATTCAAGGTTAGTATGTGAACTTTTGAACGTCTGGGGCCTCTGGGCTCTGTGTTTTCTGTGATATCTGTCAAGCTCTCTTTACTCTGAGGAGAACACACAGCTGGGGAGGACGAGTGTGTGTGTGTGTGTGTGTGTGTGTGTGTGTGTGTGTGTGTGTGTGTGTGTGTGTGTGTTAGGCTCATCTCTCTACACACATTTAATGACTCAAACTGTGTCCAAACCCAAAGACAGCTGCATTGCTGCCCAGTTAGTCAACAACTTGTACCTCCAAAGGAAACTGCTCTCAGACTGCCGTCCAACACCATAATGTCACGTCTAATGATGCAGAACAAATTCAGCTGAGCTTTAGACAAAACCAAGCAAATATTTAGCCGCCATAATGCTATTTTCTCAGCAGAAATGGAATGAAAAATATATTTCCTTAAAGAATATTTATTTAAATATGTTTTTAGAATATTATGTCTATTCTGATGGCTTCCAGCATCATGCACAAAAAAACAAACAATACAATTACTGAAATAAGCTATTTCATGTTTTTTTTTTCTTACCCATTATTTTCTGCTGTGTATCTTCATGCTGATTATAGTATTGCATTGCACAAATCATATTTGATTAAATTAACGCTCTTAAACCATGGTTTCTTTCTACTTCAATGTCAGTGTGTTTTAAAATCATAGACTGATGTGGATCTCCAGGTGTGCTGATTTTACACCTGGTCCTCCCTGCTGACAGCGTGTGTGTGTGTGTGTGTGTGTGTGTGTGTGTGTATGTGTGTGTGTGTGTGTGTGTGTGTATGCGGTACATGCATCTGTGCAGACGCTGTGTTTTGCAGTCCGAGTTTCCCTTACGCTGCTTTCTGTCAGGGTGACGACTCGACTCCGTCTGTCAGCACTTCACCGGATCGGCCCTGTGACGCTCGAGTGACGAGAAAAAATGCTCTCCACACCACAACTAACTTACTTCAAGCAGACAAGAGGAAAACCTGAACTACTTCTAGATCAGGTTTTGATTGTTTCATTGGATATATAATGGTTTAGTTCTCAGAAAGAGTCTGTTCCCCATTCAGAAAGAATCATCATCTCATTGACTGCTTATTGCTCTGTCTTATTTTCATCAGTGACTTTTTCAGCAGTTCTGAAAGAGTAATTAAGATATATATTTTTTCCCAGACATTTCAGAAATTTCGTCAATAAAGAGTTGAATCAAACCAACAATATCTGAGATGAAGCCAGCGAAATTAAACCATTAAAAAATTGTTACTTGAAATAAAATTAACTTTAACAGATATAAAATAAAATAAAATATTTAGAAATTTAATTTTCTTTCAGCTGGTTACCAAGGCAAAATAGACATGTTTTTAAAAGTAAATTAAAAAAATAACATTAAAATATAAAATTATTAAGAATGATTAAAATCAAAATGACAAAAATACAACAAAATTTCTAAAACTGTCTAAAATAAAAATGAAAATATCAAAATATAAAATTAAACAAAAATTAAAATATTAATAAAACTATAGTAGCATAGTAGCATAATATTTTTTTTTATTAAAATTGTAATTAAAAAATGTTGCAATTAAAAAACCTTTCTAAAATATATATTTTTACATTCAAAAATAAATAGTAAAATTTAAAACAAATTATACACATTTTTATAAATACTATTATATAATTATGTAGAATATTATGTGGAAATATTTACTTTTTTAAGTTGACATGACTTTTTTCTTAATAAAAACATTTCAGACCAGTAAATTTGAAATTAAATGCAATGTCAAATTTAGACAACTTTACCTTATTTTTGAATTATTACTATTATTATTTGTGCATATGTGTGTGTGTGTTTACATTTTTGTGATGAATGTTAGATTTTTAGCTAGGCATTTATCTAATGTTATACAGCAAAACACAAACTATTGTGACTATTAGTATTACTGTCCTGGACCAGATATTAATAAGTCATGTTGTGTTGTGGTGTTGCATCGCATTTTCTCAAAAATGAAGTTTGAAATGACACTGACTTGTGGCTTTTGCAGAAGAATACATCATCATTTCATAACCTTGGGTCTCATGGTGGGTCTGTCTTGAAAAATTATTGCATAAAATCAATTTCTCTCTCCGTGGAGCTTTTGAATGGCATTTTTACCTCTGGAGCCCTACTGTTGCACTGTATTAAGGTCAGGTGAATAAATCAGAGTTCCTTCTCATCTTAGAGTTAAAAAGGCCACATGGCCCCTATTTCACAAGCCTTCATACGTAGGGTTAAAGAAGAAGCCCTCGACCTCATCATTTACATGTGTTTCCCCGCAGGCCTCCGTAGACATTTACTGCAGGGATTAAGCAAACTATGATGAATGTTCAGAGACTCGACCGCTCACTGTTACTTAACACCATGCTCACATGCTCGTATGAGGGCCAGCGTGTTGTAATAACAGGACTGAAGGTTAGTTATTTTATTCTGAAGTATTGTGCACGTTGTACATACTGTTTAAAATGCAATCGTCAAGAAGAACCACAAACAATTACAAATAAAGTGGAATCTGTTTTGCACCACCCCTTGAAGCAAAATGAAAATTTGCTGAAAACGTCCTCACCTTCAGGCTAACCAAGATGTAAATGAGTTTGTTTCGTCATGGGAACAGATTTTAATCCACAAGTAATCCACACCACTCTAGTCCATCAGTTAACAGCTTGAGAAGTAAAGAGCTGCGTCTTTGTAAGAAACAAATCCATTTCTAGCTAAAATACGAGTCCATAATCCATAATAATGCTTCTTCCAGTGGAAAAGTCCATCTCCTGTTGTCTCTCACATGAAAATCCACACACATATTTGTTTAGAAATGTTTTGGGCTGTTTTTACCTTGATCTGTACAGATTTCTCTCCTGATTCAGACGAGATGACTTTTTCACTGGAGGAAGCATTATTATGGATAGGGGACTCATATTTTAGCTGGAACTTTGAAGTTAAAATGTCTTAATTCTGGATTTGTTTCAGCTTTTGGCTTCTCCAGATGTTAACTGATGGACTGGAGTGGTGTGGATTACTGTGATGTTTTTATCAGCTGTTTGGACTCTCATTCTGACGGCACCCATTCACTTCCATTGCTGACCAAGTGATGGAATTCTACATTTCTCCAAATCTGATGAAGAAACAAACTCATCTACATCTTGAATAGCCTGAGGGTGAGTACATTTTCAGCAGATTTTCATTTTTGCTTCTGGTAAACTTTTCCTTTAAAAAAGAAACATACTGCAAAAAGTCATATTCACTGAAAAAGAGGAGAACAAACTATTTTTACTCACAAATTGCTAGTAAATTTCATAAACAATTACAAAGAATTGGCAAGTAACAAATTTAAAAATGAGCTGGAAAAATAGTAGTTCTTGTAAAAATCCAGTAATCTTTATTTATAACTTCGAAAAATCATTTTTACAGTGTTCTTAATGAATCATATGTTCTTGTACAAATATCTAAACGTACTTAAAACAAGAAATACTGCATAAGATATTCTCATCTTTTGCTTTTCACATTGATTTTTGCAGTGTATACAAGCTCGATTTCAAGTTCACGTTGCATTCTCATCATTGCCACAAGAGGCGCTATTAGCGCAAACTATCGGTTTTCTTTTTCAAATCAGCTAATGTGGAGGTAAAGTGAATTTAGTTAACCTATCAATGTTTATCCGGCTACCTTAGTAATATTACCTATCTGGTTTAAAGACACATACATTCTGAGGAGTTTACAAAATTTGCAAAGAGTATGTTTCTGCATCCTTAACATTTGCAATGTACGCATTTTAATTAAAATGCACTTCTTCCAGCGGACATTTCTGAAGCACATGATGTGCATATGGGTGATTCTATAATTGCGGGTACATTTGGGGTCCGAAGTCATTATTTTTTTCAGCTTTTTTTCAAATGGTTATATTTTTTATTATTTTAATAATTTGTTACTCATTGTTATGAATTACAAGATGTTACAGTCCATAACAATATAATAATTTATTTAAAAAGTGTCTTAAATAGCTGAAAATCACAATTTCTTGTTGTCCGAATTAGTCAGTGTATTTTTTCCATCATGTATCAATGTGTAATCAAAATATTTTATAGTACTTTTCTTTTGGTAACATTTTGTTCATTTTATTTATAAAAGCCCTAAATAGTCACTTACTTAATTCTACAACATTAAATTGTTTAAAAATACATTTTTTCTTATAAAAATGCATGTCCATAAATCTTGCGTCAACTCTGTTACCGTACCATACTTTCCCTTTAAATGAGTTTAATTATCTCCCACAACTGTGTAAGATACAGGAAGTGATGTCACTTCCCCTCACTGATAAGATCTGAAGCACTGAAAGGTCTGCGCTCTCTCTGAGAAAATATTTTAATCTAAAAAGTTCTTATACCAAGAGTTATTTTGTAGAACGTCAACTCTGTTACCACAATATCAAAAGGAAAACAGAATTTATTACTGATCACACATTGGGTTATTTAAAGGTCTTTTAATCATGTTTTCATTAGTGTAATGTGCTCTTAACATTTATGCCAGCAAGTGGAGTTTTTGGCAAAAATAAAATAAAATTGTCAATTCTGTTACCGTCAAACTCTGTTACCAAGGTAGAATAACAATGTAATAGTGTAACAATGTAACAGTGTAACAGAATTGACAGTCCACTGGATAATACTGTCAATTCTGTTACTTTACAATTCTGTTACTTAAAGGGTCAACTCTGTTTATGAACTATTTTCACAAAAAAACAATAAAATTGTTGTTTAAAATCTCATAAACATTATTGTGATATTGTTGCACGTTTATAATATTTCAACAACATTTCATTTTTTTTTACTGGATATTGTATATAATACATTTTCAGATGAAAAATACTTGCTCCAAGTGGACAGTTCTGTGAAGACATAGTTTTTTTTTTTTTTCATTTTTAAGGTATACATAGGTGAAATATTATCTCAGTTTCTAGTGTTGGAATGTAAGGACTGTTTGTCTAATGAAACAAGAAGGATTTTTCCGGTTATGATTTATTGTTTTTTCTGCACATTGCCTAATTTGTCTGTAACAGAGTTGACAAACAATACCATAAAGACATCTATTTTTTCATTAAAAGTAAAAAATAAAACAAAGTAATTTGTTTGGCAAGCACTAAATTATTAAAATTTAATATGTTTTCAATAAGATACTGGAAAGAATTTCTGTTAGTGAACAGTTTATTTTCCTTAACTTTCTGAAATGTCAAATGTATCTCCAATTATAGAATCACCCATATGCATCAGCTAATTTGTATATTCACTATGAGGTGTTGTGTTCATGCACCTGTCTGCACCGCGTAACCTGCCACAGGGGTTGAGTGCTGCTTTCATTCTGTATAATTTGTAGGTAATTTGAGGTCTGTCAAAGCATGCCTTTGATTCTCTCCACGTGCTTCGCGCTCAGCGCGCCAGAACCCACGGATGCGTCCTTTTGTTGCCATTCGCCGTCAAATTAGGCCGAGGAGGAGCGAAACAATGCCACATCTGTACGGCATCGCCGCGCGAGGGAGCGATGGTTTACCATCATAATGCTTCACAGATGGCGGTGAACACAGGAAGAAATCAAACTTGTGTTTTACCCCTTTGTCTCACCTCATTAGTTTCCCCTCCACCCCCACACCAACCTCTCGCTGCTTCCTCCCACATCTCACCGCAATTACTCATTAATTAGCATAGTAAACGGCGCGCTGACCACGGCGAACAGAAATGAGAATGTAAATTTATTTTGCCCGGCCGTGACAATTATGGATTGATTAAAAAAGGCAGAGGAAGAGCGAAAGGCTGCTTTAAAGGGTTAGTTCACCCCAAAATGAAAATTATGTCATTAATTACTCACCCTCTTGTCGTTTCAAACCCGTAAGACCTTCGTTCATCTTCAGAACACAAATTAAGATGTTTTTGATGAAATCGGAGAGCTATCTGATCCTCCATAGACAGCAACGCAACTGAAATGTTCCCAGATCCAGAAACATAGTAAATACATCAGTAAAACAGTCCATGTGACATCAGTGGCTCAACTTCAGTTTTGCGATGCTACGAGAATACATTTTTTTGCGCAAAGAAAACAAAATAACATAATTTACTCAACCATTCTTCTCCCCTGAGTTACATCGTCTGCCATTTTAGAGAGTATCAAGAGAGTATTACCCCTAAGCGTAAACAACGCTTATTACGCAGCTTTTGTTCATGCGCGCGCTTTCCCCCCCAAACGTAAACAACACTGATTACTTCAAATATGTTCTTTGGTACTCTCCAAAATGGCAGAAGACGTAACTCAGGGGAACTATCTTTAGAGTTTACACCAAAAAAAAAAGCCATTTTATTAGAGAAGTCACTGACTTTTTGCGACAGGTGGGATTCAGTTTAAGGCACTTCTCATTCATTCCTATGGGATCCATAAATGACGACTGAGTGTCGCACAACTCTGACTGAAATTCAGTGACGTCAAGGCTGTAATGTGATTGGTTATTAAAGGTGCCATAGAATGGAAAACTGTATTTACCTTGGCATAGTTGAATAATAACAATTCTGTACATGGAAATGACATACCGTGAGCCTCAAATACCATTGTTTCCTCCTTCTTATGTAAATCTCGTGAATGTAAAACACTGCTGAAAAATAGGCGAATCAGAACATAACACCAACTGTGACGTAACAGTCGGGATCACTAATAGTTACGCCCCCAACATTTGCATATACCCGCCCATGTTCTAGGCCAGCCGCCAGCCGAACCATCAGAAGTTCTGCAGGTATTGCGAAGAAACAAGCGAGGACAACAGCGAAAATGGCAGATCATGGAAATAAATGTTATGTTCCAGGCTGTGCAGGGATGGGTTGGTGTCTGTATTCAGAAAGGCACGGAAAGTAAATAACGCCTTCTAATAAAATAACGCGAGCCACTAAAGGGACATGGTTAGCTTCTAGCGGTAGCCTGTTACATTACAGTACATAAGATTTCACTTACCACATAAACAGAGTAAGGAGAGATGACTGAGGATGATGGCAAATGATTTACAGATCCTGAGCACCACTGACAAGCATCTGATCTTGTAAAATGTGTGGTAAGTACAGCCGCTTTAGTTTACACAGAGCACATGCGATTGCGAATCTCGAAAGTGAAAGTAAAAAGCGATTGTGCATTCGAAAGCCGTTTCAGTGCCCCGCATATTAGTAGCGGCTCCCTGATGCCCGCATTTTATATACAGTATAATTACCTGACGAAATAACTGCACGAGAAAGTACTGAAATATATATTTTCCCTGTGTTTCCTTCCTGCTGTGTGAGCTACTGAAATGAGCTGCACTGTGCAACAGCCAATCAGAGCAGAGCTCAACATTAATATTCATGACCCTTCCAAATAAGGTAATAACAGACCATTTCATTCTAGGGAGAAATCCTAGGGTTGTAAATGGACATGTAAAACCATTTTTTGCCGCATACCTTCTATGTAGATATCAGAGAACGATTTAAAATATTGTATCAATGCGTGCTATGGCATCTTTGAGGCACACGTGGTCCAAGTTAGCTGTTTTGCTTTCTCCATAGTAAGTAATACAGACCCTCTCATCTCTCTATATTAGGACAATCTCTGTCGGAGTCGTGAATCAGACTCGTAGATCTGTCGCCGCTAATGAGTGATTTACAGCATGCAGCAGCGGGAACGTGTGTTTGACACCGCCTGTTCACGAGACTCTTCAGCATGTCTGTTTGACAGACCGTGGGGTTTAACCAGACATCGTGCGTGCATTTCAAACATGCCTGCATTCCACTGCTAAATGACAGCTCTGAAATTCATCGCAAATCAGGCTGTCATCATAAAATAGACATAGGCCATTTTAATTGGAAAGTACAGAAGCCCTTAAAGGCCATGGCTTAGAATTATTTTTCTTTTTTTTTTCTCGTTATCATGACTTAATTTTCTCATCATCTCGGCACAAGTTGTTATTTTATGATCACAACTTCATTTTCCAGTGATCTCAACATAGAAGTTAGTTTCTCATTATCACAATTAAATTTTTTCAGAATCTCAACATAAAAGTTTTCTCGTAATCTCAACAAAACAAAAGTAATTTTCACGTGATTATGACTTGACAAAAGTTGGTTTCTCATCATCATGATTTAATTTTGTCATAATCTCAACATAAAAGTTTTCTCGTAATCTCAATTTACCGAAAGTTGTTTTTGCGTGATCATGACTGAACAAAAGTTCCTCGTTATCACAGTTTAATGATTCATAATCTCAACATAGCAAAAGATGTTTTTGCGTGATCACAATTTAATTTTCTTATGTATTTAATAATCTCAAAATAGCAATGTTTTCTCAACATAAAAGTACTTTTTGTTATCATGACGTAATTTTCTTGTGATCTCAACATAAGTTGTTGGTATGTTGTATGTGACTGAAAATCAAAAGACATCTAAAGAAATATTAAATTACGACATAAAATATACAATAAAAAAGTCCATACATAATTATGTTACAATTATCCTTTTGCTTGTCTCTCTGTGTTGGATAGATAGATAGATAGATAGATAGATAGATAGACAGACAGACAGACAGACAGATAGATAGATAGATAGATAGATGGATTTATAGACAGATAGACAGATAGACAGATAGATAGATAGATAGATGGATGGATGGATAGATAGATAGATAGATAGATAGATAGATAGATAGATAGATAGATAGATAGATAGATGATAGATGGATAGATAGACAGATAGATAGATAGACGGATAGATAGACAGATAGACATAGATAGATGGATAGATGGATAGATAGACAGATAGACATAGATAGATAGATGGATAGATAGATAGACAGATAGATAGATAGATAGATAGATAGATAGATAGATAGA
>JAFVLL020016721.1:0-11269 GCA_021397915.2 Tor tambroides
TTATTATTATTATTATTATTATTATTATTATTATTATGTTTTTGTAATCTTTTTTAATTTTGATTTTAGTGTGAGTTTTAGTAATGTATGTGCTTTTGTCATTTGTATTAGTTTTTGGAGTTTTTAATATAATTTTATTTAGCTTTCATTATTTATTTTTATTTCGATTTTAGTAATATACTAATTTATTTTTAGTTATTTAAACATATTTTATTTTTCTTAGTTGCTAAAGCAACATTACTAATTTTCATTGAAGTTAAAGTATTTCTTTCTAATTCTTGTGTTTTATTTTATTTCAGCTTTATTTTAGTTACTGGAAACTGTTTTGATAGTGTTAGTTAATAATAACAATACTGACTCTAAAGTCTTTTTAACACATTATACCATATTTAAATTCACAGATTTTCCCACTTGCACTTAAGAGAGTTTTAAAGATTAATGAGCACAGATAAAGACTGCCATATTTGTTGTGCATATGGTTGAATACACAGCACTGAAAAAGACAAAAACAGTCTCCATTAGTGAATCGGTGTGCAGTAGATGTGGGCCTGACAGACAGAAGCGGTTTTACCTGTGCTCAGGTCACAGCTGATTAATGAGACTCACTTCAGTTTGCCTCTGGAGTTCTTTCTCTCTGCGTTTGTTTGCTGGATTAAATCCCAGAGCTCACACCAAACACTCGCCGTCACAGAGCTAACATTAGAATCACCACAACCCCTCATTCATCTCTAAACCAGATGCTTTTCCCCCGCTGAAATATAATGAGAGAGGAGTCGATTTAAGAGGATAAGAGGATATCGCTCACATTAACATGAGCAGAAACACTTTCCTTCCTGTTTAGTGTTTCACTCAGGAAGATTGAGGAGACTGACTACCTAAACCTGACCACAATGTCTTGTTTAAGACAAAATGCTACAGGTGAACCCAGCTAACAAAACAATGTTGCAAGAACCCTTTGCTAACATTCCCATTAAGTTATAAAAATGTTATTTCTGAATGTTCTCTGAACTTTCGAAATGTTCTTTAGATGTTTTTTTTTTTCATGGTTTTCTTGTTTTTTCTTGGTTATGCAAACGTTAAGGGAAAATCTCATCTCCATGTCATCTCCATGTGATCATTTTCCAAACATTATGAGAATGTTACTTTTGAATGTTTTCTGAACATTCTGAAAGTTGTAACATTTAAAAAAAACGTTAGACGGACATCCAACTAAAACATTTCAGGGAAAAAAAAAAACTTTCCATAATGATGTATAAGTAACAATTTTGTGCTAACATTCTAAGAACATTATTAAAGATCAGATGACTTTGAATGAATGTTCCATTAACATTACTGCAAGAATGTTTATACTGTTTATAACTTTGAGAGAACCTTACCAGAATGTTGTGAGAATGTTCTCTGTTAGCTGGGAATAGGGTCAAGTGTAAACTAATCGATATCAACATAATTCCCCAGCTGATTAAACACAGTACATTAAGACAAATGTTTTCTATTACAAATTTTCTAAGATGTTATGTTTAAATATGCAGATGAGTCATCGTCTAATTAAATATGCACTAATTTGCATACATTTCCAGAACATTGGATAAAGCCAGACTTAATGTTCTTGTTTGATTTTGTTGACATATTAGAGTTTTGATTTTGGATTTCTCTTTTAATCACTCCATAAATCAGAAAATACTGTCAACAGACAGAAAACAGTGTATTTTCACCTTGTTTTAGGAATAAAATTTATATATCAATATATATCAAGTGAGCAAACCCTTCAGTAAAAATCTTCAGAATATAGATAGGAATAAAACTCTAAGTGTTGGTGTATGTAAGTGCTGCTGAAGTGGAGGAAAAACTTAAAAGATATGAATTGCAATTGACATCTACAGGCGCAAATAGATAAAGTGTAGTGTGTTTTTTGGATGTTTTCATTCCACTAGTCAGATCATTGGTTCAAAATGTTTATTTGATTTTGTTGACATATCAGAGTTAAAGGTTTTTCCAGTGGGGATTTTGGATTTCTCTTTTTATCAGAAAATACTGTCAACAAACAGAAAACGAATACATTTTTACCATGTTTTTAGGAGTAATACGTTGCAAAAAATCAGGTGAATGATATATAAACAAACCCCTCAGTAAAAATCTTCAGAATATAGAGAGGAATAAAACTGTAAGTTTTGCTGTATGTAAGTGCTGCTGAAGTGGAGGAAAAACTTTTGAAGATATGCATTGAAATTTAAATCTACAGACACAAATAGATCAAATGAAATAAAACAAACGCTTAAATGTGCATTTTGGATTTTTTTTTTTTCCACTAGCCTGATCATTGGTTCAAATTTTTATTTGATTTTGTTGATGTATTATAGTTAAATGTTTTTCCAGAGGGGATTCTAGATTTCTCTTTTTATCACTCCGTAAATCAGAAAATACTGTCAACAGCCCGAAAACGAATACATTTTCACCATGTCTTTATGAGTAAAATGTTGTAAAAAAATCAGGTGAATGTTATATGAACAAACCCCTCAGTAAAAGTGTTCAGAATCTAGTTAGGAATAAAACTGTAAGTTTTGGTGTCTGTAAGTGCTGCTGAAGTGGAGAAAAAACTTTTGAAGATGTGTGTTGAAATTGAAATTGAAATGTTTTCTTTCCACTAGTCTGAAACAAGACATGTCATGACAGCAAAATAGACCTCAAAACTGACCAGTTCATGAAAAAACATGAGTCAAGTCTTGCCTTCAGATTTCCACACACCTTTCCCAAATACCCAAAGCAAACATGATTGTTAATTAACCAACCTACAGCTTCGACCAGGTAGAAACCAAGTCCAATCCTCTGCCAGCAGAACGTGTTTGTACCTACATTGATTCACAATTTGACTTATGCTCTTCAGTTCTTCGGTTGGATAGCACTGAGGAGGTCAGTTGTTAAATTAATTGATCGTATTTTCCCGCAGGCACTCTGAATGCGTTTGTGAAGCAGAAAGGTCAGTCGACTTCAGATGCCGGTCCAGTCTGGTCTCTCAGCGGGAACCAAGGGGACCGATGGAGACAAGCCAAAATTAGCATCCATCCCGCTGCCTCCTTCCAGGTGAGCGAACTGTATGGATAACACGGGGACATTCACATTCATTCAGTATTTATAGAGCATTTATGAGAGGTTTAGGGGTCAGTTTTGAAGGAAATTGATAGCAAAAAATGCATTAAATTGATCAAAAGTTACAGTAAAGACATTTATAATATTACAAAACTTTCTATTTCTATTTTTCTTTCTTTTTATTTTAATTTTAGTTAAAGTTTTAGTAATTCTGTTATGCTTTTTTTTATCATTTTTATTACTTTTTTGTAAATGTCTATATAGTTTTTTTTTAAGTTTGTTTTGTTTTAGTTCTTTTAGTACTTCAACTTAAACTAAACAAAAATGAGACATTTTGATTTGGCAAATAGCTGATATAAAATAAATTAACACTTCATACATTTTTTTAATAGGAATTAGTACTTTTATTCATCAATGACACATTAAATTGCTCAAAAGTGCCAGTAAAGACATTTATAATGTTTCAAAAGATTTCTGTTTCAAATAAATGCTGCTCTTTTGAACTTTCTATTCATCTGTGAATCCTGAAAAATAAAAGTATCATGGTTTCCACAAAAATATTGTGCAGCACAACTGATAATTTATATATGTTTTTCAACATATCAATTTTCAACATTGATAATAATCAGAAATGTTTCTTGAGCAGCAAATCAGCATATTAGAATGATTTCTGAAGATCATGTGACACTGAAGACTGGAGTAATGATGCTGAAAATACAGCTTTGATCACAGAAATAAATTACATTTTACACTATATTCACACAGAAAACAGCTATTTTAAATTGTATTAATATTTCACAATTTCACAATATTTTTGATCAAATAAATGCAGCTTTGATGAGCAGAAGTGATTTCTTTCTAAAACAACAAAATATTTTTTTCTATTTTTTTTGTAAATGTATATATATATATATATATAAAATGTTTTAATGTAATTTTATGTCCTAAATGTTTTTATGAAGTCACACGTCACAGTATGAAACAGCAAGTCACTCGAGGTCATTCTGTATTTTGAAAATAGCCTAATAGTACAACATCTCGTATCTTATGGAGGCTGCTGTCAAATCCAGAAGAGGCTCTCGAGACGAGCTTTATTTTGTTTGTGCACACAGGTGATATTCGAGGGCATCCGCGGCCCAGGGATCGAGGGGGACATCGCCATCGATGATGTCACGCTCGAGGAGGGGGAGTGTCCTGACCCTCCATCCAATCGTATGTATCGAGCATGCATCTCCATGGTAACCAGACCATAATTGCATGTAGCACAATTTTGTCCAGGAGAGCTCAGTAATTACACGAGAACAAACAGCGAGAACGACGGACAGGTAAGGGGCTAGAATTGACAAGAGAAAAAAACACAGTTCTGCTTCTGCTGGAAACATGCGTACAAATGAAAATCCTTCCTTCTGGAGCCAAACTAGAGCTGTAAACTTGAAGTGAAGTTATGTGTTACTGTTAATCATCATTATTAGGCATCAGGTTTTCCATTATTATCCAAAGCTGCGTGACTGTAAGAGACGTTTCATATCGATCTGGCCGTGAGATGTGTTTGTGACGTAAATACAAGCATGGTGGAGAACGATCCAGCGCTGCAGATGATTATGAATCTCAGAAATACAGTTCAGACATTTATGAACAGCCGTATGTGAGAAAAACATGAGGATATTATAGAGATGCTTTGTTTACTGAGTCAGGTAGGTATTAAAGGGACAGTTCACCCAATAATGAACATCATATGGCTTAGTCAACTAAAATTTTATTAGTCACCTGCTGCTTTACAGCTGCTTGCTAACGTTTAATCTACTTAACTTAAACTCTCTTTGTCTTTTTGGGGCCAGGGACCCCTTAAAGAGAGAAAAATTCATAATTCATAATTATTAACAGTACTTAAGCTTATGCTTACTGCAATTTGTACTATTAGATGCCATTAGAACTTCCTTTTTTTCTGGAATTGTGTTTCATTAATATTGCACTCACAATATTAACAAAACATTGTGCTACTGTAAGATAAAGAAAACAAACAGAACGCACTTTCTCTGTCTTGGTGAACTGAAGTGTGTCACAAAAATAAACTGGAAAAAAGACAAGAGAAATATATCTACAGAAAGGCTAAAATGTCTAATTTTCTCTCTGATTATGTAATGTATATTAAAGGTGCATGTCTCTCCACTGTACTGCGGAGATGGTGAATCAGCATCGTCACTGACTCAGAAAACATTAGTTTATTAATAAATCATTAAAATATCTCCTTAATATTTTTTTGAGCGTGGAATAGCCTTTATCACGTTTATATTAATTTATTTATGTAAAGTAATTTAAGTAATTTGATATAAAGGCATGATTAGTCGGTAAAACTTTAACATTAGTAAACATGAACTAAGAATGAACAATACTTCTACAGTATTTATTAATCTTAGTTAATGTTAATTTCAGCATTTACTAATGCATTATTAAAATCACAAGTTGTGTTTGTAAACATTAATAAACAATGAAAAACTGTATTTTCATTAACTAACATTAACAAAGATTAATAAATAGTGTTATAAATGCATTGTTCATTGTTTGTTCGTGCTAGTTAATACATTAACTAATGTTAACAAATGACACCTGCAAAGCTACAGTACTGTTAAAAGTTTTAGGCACTTGTGTAAAAATGCTGTAAAATGAGGATGCTGTCAGAAATAGATTTTCTTTATCAATGAACTAAATGAAATCATCATTTGTTGTGAGCATCTTTGTGTTTAAAGCAGCTTTTGCTCTAGCTGCACTTGCTCATAGTTTTTCAGGAGCTTTGCAGGAGGTTTCTTGAAGCATCAGTTCTTCTGGATTTAGTCTGTCTCAGTTTGTTCTGTTTCTTCATGTCATTCCAGACAGACTGGATGATGATCAGATCAGATCAGATAATCTCACTGGATTATTACAATTAATGGCAAAATCAATGAACTGATATTTCCTACTGACACACTACAGCAAAAGATAGAAATAACTGACTTAAAACCACTTTTAGCTGCTGGAAATACTAGTGTTCTAATCATTTTGTCCACCACTGTATATAGTAACTCACTAACAACCATTCAGATTTAGCAACTGCACAGCAACTCCTGCATACACATGGCAACATGTTGGTGAGTTTTGATCTGGTTGGTGCTAACCTCTTTCTCTGTGTTTTCCCACAGCGATCAGAGGAGCGTCTTCACGCAGAGTCTCCAGTATATGGCCATTGAGCGTCACGCTGTTTTATACCGTATTCATCGGTCAGAGGTGACGCTCCATTTGAGAAAAGACTCCAGACGCGTCCTTCAATATTTAATCACCAAAGATTCATGCTTTCGGATCGCAGAGGAGGCACAACACCGGATCCACACGGAATGACTACAAATGGAAAAGTAATAACTAATGCTAAAAATAAATAAATAAATAAATAAACATTCTCTGCTGAGATGCTCCAACGTCTGGAACCAACCGAAGGTTTGAACGTTGACCTGAAAAGCACAACGAATACTTCGCAATCTGGATTTACCTGAAAGAGGAGAATGAATATTGAGTTTTTACACACAATTACGCTTCCTTCGTTGTTGTTTTTTCCATCTTGAGATGTTCTTTTCTGGTGCTTTGGAGTGCAATCATCAAACCATCTCATCCTCTGGTCGATCTTCTCTTGATTTGTTCTGGGTTTGGTGCTTTAAAACGCAAATAAAACAACCTCGTTTGGCTTTATTCCACGACTCCAGTAGCAGCTTGATTTCACAACACTGTGCTCACGTTTCCAAGCGGAGAACCTTGCGTTTTTGGGCGTCTTTGATGGTGAAAAACTTGGTTTGTTGTCGTTTGCCAGCACCGTTTGAGTGACAGAGTTTCTGCCATTAAAAAAGAAGTGCCTTCAGGTTAAAAACCGATCCGTTAGCCTGGCCATCGACACCAAACGTCCATGTTTCTAACATCTCCGATGGGCTATTTTATACTCATTTCTATCGCCCCTCAAGTGCTGGAATGCGCGACTGCGAGCGTCACGAACAAACAATCGCAAACGCAAGACGTCTGGCTGCTTTATGGACAAATGTCATGCTCTCCATCCCGAATTGTCATGCCTCTGTCATTTATACACTGAACGATGTGCATTCTGAGAGAAAAAATACAAAATATTCATAATTATAATAATATTTTATTACTCTATCCAGAATGTGTCTCAGCTTTTACACACGAACTGTGAAAATCGGTTGCGATATCTACCTGAGCGTTCGACTGGACGCTTTTTAAAAAGGATGTTGTAAAAAAAACAGCGTGTTATGAAAATGTTTTGACAAGAAGCTGTGTCTCGTTTCTTCTGATTTACGTTGAAATGTTCTGACTTTACTGTCTTTATTTCTCGTCGTCTCCCTTGCATTGCTGAAAATATCAAAAACGAGCAGAAAAACGCCAGTTTGGTAACTGTACAACTTGTATATGTAAAGAAGCTGCGTTCATTGAGATTTATATGAGATGTTTTATGTATGAGTCAAAGGAAGCACAACATTTAAGATTCAACCATTTATAAACATCATATATGTGACCGTCCTACTGCAAAACTGATGTGAAAATAAAAGAAGCTGACTTTCACTAGGAATTAAAACTGACTTTGCATGGGCTACTTTAGAATAAATTTGCACATAATGGTCATATTCCTCATGCATATGGTTAAAAATAAAATATGATTTAAATTAGTGGGCCGGAATGCAAAAACATCACAAGCTGATTTATGATTAATGACAATCATGTGTCATTGCATCTCTGTCTCAGCAATGGATTCGCTGCAGTGAATGGGTGCCGTCAGAATGAAAGTCTGATAAAAACATCACAATAATCCACACCACTCCAGTCCATCAGTTAACATCTGGAGAAGACAAAAGCTGAAACTAATCCAGCATTATTTAACTAAAACATGTTCTGTTCTCAGAATGTTCTGGCAAGATTTTTTCAACGTTATGAACAAACATTCTTCTAGTAACATTAACAGAACATTCATTTAAAGTTATCTGGTCTTTAATAATGTAATTTATACATTGTTCATAGAACTTTTTTCCTGATACATTTTAGTTAGACGTTCATCTAACATTTTTAAAATGTTACACTTGTTTCAGAACATTCAGAGAACATTCAAAAGTAACATTGCCATAATGTTTAAAAAATTAATAACCAGGGGGAAAAAAACAAACATTCTTCAAAGGTTGTCAAAACCTAAACAAAACATTCTTAGAACATTTTTGTTGGATGGAATTATGGATTATGAGCTCATATTTTAGCGATTGTTTGAAGTTAAAAACATGTTAATGCTGGATTAGTTTCAGCTTTTGTCTTCTCCAGATGTTAACTGATGGACTGCAGTGGTGTGGATTATTGTGATGTTTTTATCAGACTCTCATTCTGACGGCACCCATTCACTGCAGTGCATCCATTGCTGAGACACATTTCTCCAAACCTGATGAAGAAACAAACTCATCCTACTCTCAGATGTCCTGAGGGTGAACACATTTTCAGCTCATTTTAATTTTAATTTTTGAGTATATTGTTTCTTTCAAAGTGAAGCATGTTGTTGTTTAGGGCTTTTTGTTTCTGGTGTTAATGACATGCGTGACAAAAATGTATTGGTACCTCAATAGCCGATTCTTAATGGAAACGTTTAATATTCTGCAGCGCTCACCATATTGTCACATCACATTAGTGACAAACAACATGAGGTTAAGGACGCCGGTCTTGAAGTCCTGAACCATAATGTACAATTTCCTTCCTTGAGCCCCAAAACAACCTTCAGGAGGGTAAAGAACGAGTAATGAATGATTATTCTCCTGGTTTTACTGCAGGATGTCACATATATGTGCTGGTATATGCAGTGTACCATAGATCAAACCAGAGTCACTACATGATGTAAAAGATTCATTCACAGTACGATGACTGACACTCGTTACAGGACTTCAGAATCATCCGTCTAATGAATCACGAGTCAAATAACAGGTCAAACAAACTGAGTCAACTGAGTCTTTATGATGTTCAGATGAGACGTCCTCAATAAAACAAACCGATACTAATGATGTTAGAGTAATTAAGGGCTAGAGGCATCATTTCTGTGTGAACGTGTACTACACGAGAGCTTATTTGCCAGATGAAGTTATGGATGTCATTTGTTTTCTGTTTAGAGCTGGGCGATGTATTGAATGCGTTGTGATGATTTGCTGGGGAAAATGAACCAACGTTGTGAGTATTGCAGTGATTTTAAAGCATTTTTTTTGTTTGCATGTGATTCATTCGAGTGAATCACTTCAAACTGACCGACTCATCAGTTGTTTTAAAACCATAAAAAGTCATTTTCTTACATTCAGATGTTTTATTAAAAATGGTATGTCCTGTAGGTAAATATTGCTGTTTATTATTCTGTGTTGTTGGTGTGTATAAATGATAATGATTCAGTATCATTTGTGTTCGTTTAGTGAGAACCTGTTGCAAACATGCCTTGATTGTTTTGAATTCAATTTTTATGTTTTCTTTTATATTTGAACATTTATATATTAAGTATTGTCTGAAAAAAATATTGGGATAATTGTATCGCTCAGCTCGAATGCCAGCATAAAATATTTGGTTAAATTTAACCCTTCTATTGCTTTAAAAAAAAAAAACTGCATACACCTTTCGCATTTCTGGGTCAGTTTTGACCCAATGGAACGTGATCTTATAAAACATTTAAAAATGTTAAATGTCAAAGTTGAATTCAAAATTTTTTTAATATTCATGAGAAATATTATTTTATATCTCAGAATTCAACTATTAGAATTAATAGAACTTAAACTTATAAATCATGCTGCTCACAAACAGTCCAAATTTACTTACAAAACAACATAAAACTACGCAAATATTACTCTGGAATGTTTTCAAACAAAATATGTTCTTTATACTTTTATGAACTTTGACTTTCAGATGATCAACAGCCTGAATCTGCAATGCAGCGTAATGAAATGTGGGCTTCTCCTCTTTCAAAATCACTTTTCTTTATCAAATTAAGTCTGTTTGGACTTTGAACCTTTGCTTTTCATCTCTCCGTAGTTCATTAGATATTGTTTATTTGTTATGTCAGTCACATCTTATGTCTCTCTATATTGTTTTTGCACGTGCATAGTCAAATTTACCAACAAAACTTAGTCCTAAAAGTGTGTAAGAGACAGAAAAGAGGTTCAGTGTATTACAGAAGTAATTTGAGACAAATCTAACTAATAGATGTAACATGTAAGGCCACAGTTCACTTCTGGGTCAAAAATGACCCGACTGCATAACAGTTTAGTTCAAATGGTTATATCTCTTTAAAATTATTTTTTAAAATCTTAAAAAAAAACAATGATGTGTATTTTGATATTCTTCATCCATATGCAAAGCTTTTTTTCCTGTTCTAAAAACAATGGAATTTTTAAAAAATTTTATGTACTGCTTTTTTTTAACTGACCGAATGCGATAGGAGGGTTACAAAAGTGTTTTTTTTTTTTTTTTCACTGAACAACAGCGAGATAAAACACAGGTCAGAGAGTAGATCTAGTTAACTGACCTTCCAGAATGTCTCTAATATATAATCAGTGTTTCTCCGTTGATTGTTCGCTCAAGCGTCGAGTGTTTGTTGCTTCACACTGGAGCTGATCTTCAGAAGGGCTTTCTGACTGCTTCAGAAACATTGAGAGTATCTTAAACAGCAGTGCATGAATGCAGATGAAGTGTGTTTACTGTAGTTCAGTCAGTGGAGCTCAATGTACAGTTCGTACAGTAGATCAATGAAAACGACAGCAACTTGATCTGATGTCCTGTAACGGCCATTCAGTCATTATACTCGCTCAATATCCAATAATGCTTCCTTTCACTGTATTTCTTTGGATTCACCATCCATTTTTGTGTCATTCTTGCAACTAATGATGAAAAAATAAAGAAAGCTATTTTACATCTGTTGGTGAAATCCTTCTGCCTGTGTTCATGGAGGATTTTGCATCTAATTAGACAGAAACTTGCATAAATAAATTTTAAAAAAATACTGTTTAGTCACAAATACTGATACTGAACATTTTCCATGCATAAAACATAGTTTCCTTTAATGTGGAGCATGCTGTCACAATGGGAGCTGTTTGTTGACAGTGAATAGATTTAAATGAAATATTGTGCAGCACAACTGTTTTCAACA
>JAFVLL020016724.1:0-22175 GCA_021397915.2 Tor tambroides
TGCATAAAATTTAACTCTTGGGGGTTAAATAATTTTGTACTTGAATGATTAGAGCCAATTTGATTTTTTTTTTTCCCCTTTTTCATCAACTTTACATCTTCAGAGTCACTCAAATGTGTATTAATAAAGTTTCTATAATAGTTTACTGATGCTTTGGTTGAACTGTTTTCATAAAGTTTTGTTGACGGCATCAGAATGTCTTGCAGGTCAAGGGGGGTGAATAATTTTGATTGTAACTATTTATACAACCATTATCTGCAAACTTTTATATATTGTTTCCTTTTTGTTTGTATGTGGTCCACACATATTGCTGTATATTTACTGTATGTAGTGCATTGCATATTTTCTGTAAATTCTTTAATATTTTTCTTTGTGTTTATTTTGTATATTGTTGTGTTGTTGTGCATTCTGTATTTATTGTCTTCGGTGTCTGGTTCTACTACAGACAGCATGAAAGCTTGCTTGGAATATAAGCTCAATAAGGTTCGGTATTCATGACAAACAAAATATTCATGTCAGTATTTTATTAGACAGTTATAAAGAACAAAATCTCATACACACAATTTCTCAGTTCACAATATACAAATACAAGCATACTGTGCAATGGTAATATTTAAATACATTTTCATTCACTGGTTGAATTGAATTCTTAGTGCTTCTATTCAGTGTATTTACTCTTGATCAACAAAGGCATGATCCACTGAAAGAGCATAAATAGTAATAAATTAATAAGAATAACAGTTCAGTATTAGAACACTTTTCAACCTTCAAAAGCATGGGAAAACATACAATACATTTATACAGCAGTACAGTAACAGGTTTATGTAGCTAATGCTCACTTCATATGAGCTTAAACAACGCTCACTTTAACATGGCTTCATGGTGATACTTCTTGCTCAGAATAACTGATAGTGCAGTAAAGTGATATCAAAATATAAAGTTATTTCAAAGCATTCCCTTCATATGCACACTAAAACATCCTTCAAATTAAACAAAGCTAGTAAAAGTGCCATGGAAGCTGATGTTGGTAGTAATCCTACAACATGTTGCTTTTTACTCGTTCAAAAATCTGCCTCACTTTCAATGCAGGCACACAACCTTCACGAAGAATGCTGATAGTTCCTGAAAATGAACAAAATACATGTTATTAATAATAATGTAATACATATATTATATTAATAGGATATCAGCTCTTTGGGATATCAGCTTACCTTCATCAATTTTGAGGCAGTTCACTACGGTTGATGCCACCACCTCATTAGATTCACCATCACACAGGACTCCATCGATCTTGTGACCAAGACGGCTGTTTCAGGACAAAGGAAAACAATGCTTCGATTATGCACACTGCCAAAGCTAAGATGTTTTTCCATCGCAAATTAGTTTGTGTTTTAATATAAAATGTCAAGACAAGCAGAGAACACATCCTTGCTAATAATAAAGTTGGCTTCAGATGAGGTAAACTTTAATAATAGAGGTAAACCTTTAATTTCAGAACACTCTGCTTTAATTAAGTGAATGAATCAGTGCGCCTGACAATAGAGTGTTGTGGTTTGTTCTTGATCAAGTTTTTTGAAAGTAACATAACAGCCTGGATTATGTAAAATCTCAACTTTTAAAACCCTCAATAAACCCTTGTTTAGGCTGTTTAATGTAATTTCATATACAGTGCACTTGTTTGGCAGAGTTCATATTCAGCACTTGTTGGTGTCTTTATAAACTTACTTGATGACCATGTCATGATGGGTACTGTCAGCTTCTCCGCTGGGATTGGCTGATGTAATGGCCAATGGACCGGTGAATTCACACAGGTGAGCAGTAGCAGTGTGGTCAGGTACTCTAATCATAATGCTATCTCTGGTGCCCACACGGTCATATGCAGGACCCACACCTGTGAACAATATGACCAGTTAAAATGACTGGAGCTGATAGGGAATCACAAATTTCACTCAGTAAAGTTTTCATTTGGTTTGGTGGTTGTCCCAAGTTTGATAAAAGAGTTGGGTGCAAATACAAAATCTTGTTAATAACCTTACCGAGTTTGAGGAGCCAATCGCCCTTGGGGACAATGCAGCTGATGCCTCCGGGGTAGACGTTTCTCATGAACTCCCATAGCAGGGGACTGAAAGGAGGTTTGGTGGCCACAAGCTGCTCCACACTTGAGATGCAGATGCAAATTGGCTTCTCTGCAGGACGATCCTAGCGGAGATAAAAGTTTGTGGGTCAGCGGACAAAGAGCACAGGCATTTGATGATTTGTAAAAGAATATTGTTTCATAGCTTGTCTGCTGGCATGTACTTTGATAGAGTAGATCTTCTCAATTGCACTGGGGTTCTTGCATGAAGCAGCCAAGGCGTAGACAGTATCTGTAGGGATGCCACACACTCCACTGTTTTCCAGCAATTTGGCAATCTTGAGGAGTCCGCTGGTTTCCCGAGAGTTAGCGACAAAACATGGATATGTGGTTTCAGATTCCTTCTTTTTCTTGCCCTTGGATAAAGAAGATCAATTAGTCAGTAGGAAGCTTTTGTCTAAGCGTGAATGTATAACATCATTAAATGTTTTAAGCATTTTGTGATCATAGATAAAACTAATACCTTGATAAGGGAAGGTCCAACTGGTATCAGGGTCTTGGAGAAGATACTGTTCACAAGGGATGCTAGCATGCCATACAAACATATGATGGCGAAAATTGCTAGCATGGCAACTAAAGAAAGAGTTTCAAGAAAATTTGAGGTAAGTTTTATACATTATTTCACTTAGTTTCATCTTTATTTTTCACAATACGTTTTCTTACGAAATGTATTTCTGTACAGTACCTTCTAGCTGATAGGGCAGTCTTCCAAGAGTAGAGAGGAGAAAACAAACTATGACGACCTCCATGATAGTGGTCAATGCCAGGAGAACAAGATTGCTGTAGGCCGCTGTCAGAAAGAAAGAAAGTCCAATTTGCAATGCTTTAAATGCAGGAGTCAGTTGTGAGAGTCTAATTTACGTATTTGTAAGCAAACCTACCAACTAGAATCAAGAAAGCATTGATGACCAGGAATGCTATTGCCCCAGCTGCAAATCCATTCGCTGACTCTGTGGATATTTCCAAACGGTGTCCTGCAGCAAAAATACGTCTTAGATTTCTACTCAAAACTGTAGCCAAGTATTTTTTCAAATTCTATGAATTTGTATATTTTCATACCTGCAAACCTAAACCAGCTCCAAGTTGCCCAAATAGCCACATAAAAGGAGGGAACAACAGAGCCGAATCTCTGGCCACCTTGTACCTGTAGTCGACTGACGTAGGCTTGGATGATGGCTCCTGGGATGAGCACCCAGGGAACGGTTAGGTCGAAAAACGCCAGGCCGAGCTGACTGCTGTGAATGGCTGAGAGTGCGGCCACTCCATTGCAAAGATAAAACAAAGCATCGGGGAGCTGTGCACCTTTATCTTCAGGCTCATGCTGTTTGGATCTCTTGAGGTTACTGAGATATTTCTGCAGGGATTCGGTGGAGACAGGCTGGGGTCCAACTGGGATCAAGGACTTCTCGGCAATGGTGTTGATGAGGCGGGCAAAGGTGCCATAGAAGGACAGGAGAGTGAAGAGGGAGCAGGTCACTCCAAAAAAGATGTAGTACCTCTCAATGGGAATCTGGGAGATGGTTGATATGGTCACCAGGACAAAAAACGAGTTGTGAATTAGCTCAAGAGTGTCTTTGTTTAGACTTGCGATGCAGAGCACCAAGGCGGCGGACACAAAGAACCAGTTGCCAACCATGGCGTGCCTTACTTCACCAGCGTCGGTCCTGCCGATGGTTACAGACACCACATGCTCTTCCCAGGTCTTCACCAACCAAAACACGCAGTGCAGGCCAAACTTGGTTACATGGTAGCAGTCTTGACGCATGTACGCGTAATAGCTAGACAGAAGCTGAGCGGCAGAATTGATGGTTATCCAGATGGCAGCTACTGAGACCGACGGGAAGTAGTGAAAAGCATAGAAGGCGAAGATAAATGGTGAGACGGTGTCGCAGAAGAATCCCAAGGCCATCGGTTCAGCATATTTTGTGTTCTTCTTCTTCTCTTGGCCCAAGCTTTGGGAGTTACTGGCGTTGGTGGTTCCTAGGAGCAGCACGTTGAAGAGAGGGTTTCCAAAACCCTTTAGCACATAGCGTTGGGCCAGTCCCTTGATTAGCAGTGCCGATGAGCCATATATGGCAAAGAGCAGGATTAGGAGCTCCAGAACCCCAGAGACCACCAAAGCCCAGCTTGCTACCAGACCCACAGCCTCGAATATCAGCGTGAGGGTGATGGCCCCAAACACAAAGGGCATGATGTAGTTTACGGTTGCTGAACAGAAGGCCAGTAGGAAGGAAAGCAGGATGTAAGGCACCAGGCCAGCTATGGCAGACTCTTTGATGAACATGTCAGTTTTATTGATGCTAGTGTCTGTCAACAGATCTTGAAATGTGCTATTTATCATTGCGGATTCATTGAATAGGTTTGGACTTTGTTGGTTTGCGCCTAGGAAAATTCTGGTGGCCCCATAGCTTGCCCACAGTGCTGCATATCCTACAAATGACGTCCCACTCAGATGGTCATATTTTCGGAAAGACAGCAAGCCTGCCACTAGCTGACACACTCCACCAATTAGAATGAGATGAACGCCTGTATGAATGAATACAAGATGCACAGAAAAGGATGCATGATGCAGGTGTTCTTCACTGAAGTAGCATGAACGCACAATGCTAATAGGTTGCTATTATTTTCTGATATCAGTATATAAGTGCATGATTCTTGCAAGTTAGTTTGTTCAAAAACAATGCACAACGATACCTGCTAATATGTTTTCCACTCCCTCTGCAAGAATGCCAGTCCTAGCCCCGTGGAAGTTCTGCAGTAGGACAAGGAAAGCACTGATGCCATTGGCCAGGAGCCCAAGCACACCCGGCTCTCCATAAAAACTTGCCGGAAAGCCACTTTCTGATGCCATGAACTTCCCTTTAATCGTACCTTTCTGCTGATAAGATTAAGTTGTGTAAACAGGAAGCAATGATAAAAAGTAAAGACGCAAACATTTGTGGTTATACAATACTTTGATCAGTCAAGTCATCTAATAATATTATAGCAATAATAATTATATCACAATTAGTTGATATAAAGGAACTTAAAACTGATGGATATCATGGTAACACTAGTTTAGGGACCAGTTCTCACTGTTAACAAGTTGTTTAATATCATGCACATTACTAGTATATTAGCTGTTTATTAGTGCTTATAAAGCACATATTAATGCTTTATTCTGCATGACCATATTTTAGATCCCTTAACCCTTCCCCATACCTAAACTTATCAACTACTTTACTAACTATTAATAAGCAGCAAATGAGGAGTTTATTGAGCCTGAATTTGTAGTTAGCAGCTAGTTAATAGTGAGAAATGGTCCCCTCTTTTAATGGTGGTTATATAAATACTTCTACAAGCATGTGTACAAACAAATTTTATTTATTACAAAGGACCATTAAACATCATCATAGTTTTGTCAGCCATGTAAAAAAAAGTGCCAAAAGTGCCTCTGTGTGCCAAAAGACTTCTCATACTGTGAATGTGCACTAAACAGCCTATTCATGGGTGTGTTTAGTTTCATTTTCTCCCTCCCCTCCGTAAGTAAGTGACACAGGTGTCTGGTTCAGCAAACAGCTGAGCAGGAGTCAAACACTTTTCACTGAATGGATGTTTTAGCCTTCAGGCATTAAATTTCAAACTGATTTTCTAACACAGATATCTGAAGACTCTTAGCTGAACAATGATACTATTACAGTCTAGGCAGCAGTGGAGATTAAATCTCTGTTTCATCTCAAACAACCAGCAGACAGGAGTCAACATAGACAGACAGCCGTCTGAGGACAAGACGTAAGTTTGAGCAGACTTTTATGTCAACTTTTCAGCTTGTTTTAACATATGATACACCCACTGAACAGTGAAATGTTATTTTGTACATTTATGTTTCTTAAATTGGTTATGTATACTTATGATATACAAGATAAGATAATATATATAATAAGATTACATATAAGATGATTTTTATATAATATATATACAAACAAATATGCCAAATATATACAAATATTAAACTCAATCAAAACTGAATGGACAATGAAACATGTTGATTTGTTGTGTTCATTTATAATATGAGAAAAAGATTACAGAAATAAGAAACTTACCTAGTGAAGATCCTTGATCTGTAATGAAGTATTGAGATGCTTGTGAAGAATGCTTTAAGTTTATAGAAACTGGGAGGAGTTACAGTGATGTCAACCAACCCATGTCCTCATTAACAATGACATCACTGACCCTTCCAATAAGACAGTTTGTTTCCTGCTGAAAAATCCCACCTATTAATCTAAAAATAACAATACTTTGGAAAATCCGGCCCAGGTTCTTCTGTGGGTTCCGTGGGTGTATCACTGTCTTTTGTGGTCCTATGCTATATAAAGGCTCACACACCTGACTCTAGCACATCAGCATCTTCTACCTTCAGTCATTTCACCTCTACATTGAGATAGAGAGAAGACGACAACATTTCTTCAACTTTACATCAACGACAAAAGATTTCAAGAATCTTCATATCCAGATCCTGAACAAAAATTGACAAAATGCTTTCAACCCTACAGGTAAAGAATTGTTTTTCATATTTTTACATAGTTAAGCATATTGTAGATATATATATGTATGTTTGACTTAAGTTTAAAGAAAATCAAAACATGGAACAAGTCTTATTATTATCTTCTTTTCTTTATATATATATATATATATATATATATATTATTTTTTTTTTTTTTTTTTTTACTGAAGTGTCTCATTGAAATGATTTATTATCTAAACTGTTTACAATAAGTATTACTGAGGTTGTTTCATACAAGGAAAAACTATAATTACATAACAAAACTTGGCTTTTTAGCTGCACTTTTAGGCTTTTTTAACAGGTATAAATGAGAACAAAACATATGGTGTATACTAACTTTATATACTGTATGTCTGGCCAAGTCACTCAACCATGAATGTTTGTACACAGAGATCCACCAGATACCTGTCTGCTGTTTCTGCTGCTCGAGGACTCCATAAGTCTGCACTAGATGGTGAGCAAGCTCTAAAGCCTTATTGTCAGTAAGCTGCTATTTGTTAACTCGTGATGAAAAGAAAAGAAGTGAAAGTCAAGGCTTTTGTTAGGCTCTGGAATTTAGCTGTCTAATTGACTAATCTATAATAGTCGCTGGCACTCAGAAGCATGGGTGCTATCCAGCAATGTCAAGTGTTTCACTGTTATTTACACTGTCTCTCGTCTGTTTTCAGTGGTGGAGCGTCCTGCCCCTGAGGAAACAGTGACCAGCAGTTTTGGCAGGTTCATTCAGAGCATCCAGCCAAGGCATCTGTCACCAACCGTGCTCCAGCGCAGCAAACGCATGGTTTTGGACAGCATCGGCGTTGGGCTTTTGGGAAGCACCACTGATGTGTTTGAACTTGCGCTTCAGCACTGCCAGGTAGGGCACAACGCCGATAGTAAATAGTAAACTGTAGAAAAAACAACCTGTGTTTTTCCATCATTAAGAGACACCATTTTTTCAGTAGAAATGAGTGAAGTCATGATTTTACAGAATATAATTCCTCCCTGGACATAGTTAAGCATGTCTGTGTAACCAGCATCAGTGGTGTGCAAACAATGTCTATGTTTGAACAGTAATGTTGGCCATTTCTGATATGTTGATATGTGAATGAGTCATTTATCTTTTTCCTCAAGCACATGTACGCTCCTGATGACGTCAGCTTTGTCTACGGGCGCCAAGGCATGAAGCTCTCTCCAACCCTCGCAGCGTTTGTGAATGGAGTAGCAGTAAGTGTCATCACATGCATTGCGAGTTGTAATTGAATTTCCTAGTTCAGCTTGCGCTGAATGTGTGATTCAACATCCTGGTCACATTCTTAGTGTTTCTCCAAAAAGTCCTGTTCCGCAAGTCTTGAAATTAGCATCCAGCCAAGACAGTAAATGAAGCATTAATTATAAACTTGTTTTGCAACATTCAGTGCCATGTTTGGCAGCCAAATGCGGTAATGTGGAAAACAGCTCAAATGATGAAACCTCAGCACTGTGGAACTTTCACTGAGTACAGAAGCATCCGTGGTGTTGTAGGAAAGTCTGAGTGTGTTTAACCAATGACACTCTAGGAAGTGTTTCAAATAGAAACTAGACAGGCTGTTTTATTGGGTCTTGCTCATGTTACCGGCAGTCATGCACAAGATTTTCCTTTCCCTCTCTAGTGTTTTGGTTGTGCTAGAGATGTCTGAAGGCAATCATATGGCAATGAGACATGAATGCCGATATGTATAAACAGAAAGATGCTCTCTAGACCTTGACTGACATGTTGGTTTTTCACAGGCTCATTCGATGGACTTTGACGACACCTGGCATCCCGCAACCCACCCCTCTGGAGCAGTACTGCCTGCCCTCCTGGCTATAAGCGACATGTTGCACAACAACAGCAAACCAAGTGGGCTTGACTTTCTAACCGCCTTCAATGTGGGCATCGAAATCCAAGGCCGACTGATGAGATTCTCCAACGAGGCTCACAACATCCCTAAGAGGTTAGAGTCAATTTCTTTGTCTCAACTAAAAAGAGCAATAATTGCATGTCTATGTACAGCACAGCCTGTATAACAGCGTTAGTATTCTGTGAGGTAAAACACACCAGCTGGGTGGGTCAGAGCATCCCAGATGCCATGTGAAATTTGTCAAAGCTCCTTCAGACAGCTGTTTATGCAGAGCAGTTCTGTTTGTGCTCCGAGAATATAGTTAAACACTTATAATTTGTTATTTCCTGAGTGCTGTGAAAACAGAATCCACTTGGGTTCTGGAATAAAGTCAAAAGCTGATTGAATCTAGTTGGATTTGCTATTACTATTTCAGACTTTTACGGGGTTTTCACACTGCAAACAATAAAAAAAGAGTGTAAATATTAGATATACTCGTTTTGAAGGAGGAACAGATCCATAATTAGAGACCTGGGGCCTCATTTATAAAACATAACTAAAATCCACACCAACGTTCATATGTATAAAAATGTTCTCGCTTTTCGCAAATAAAAGATTTGGACGTTGACTGGTGCTCTATTATATGTCAATGACATTAATTAGGTGGTGTTTACAAGGAGAAGATCTGAAACCATTTGCGATTTAAAATTTGCACATCTAGAAGAGACATGTATGCATGTTTTTTGTGCAAATGTTCGTTCTCTAAATCACATCTATGCACATTTGAGAAATGATCGCAAGATCAAATGTAGAATGGTTTGTACGCAACATTTTACAAATGAGGCCCCTACAAACTACTGATGTAACAACAATAGAAACCCGTATTGACCAGCACTTGGTGACGGGATTAAGAGAAACTCACATCTCTAGATTTAACAAGTGTAAATGTATATTTAATTGCAAATACAAAACTTTTGGACAGTGATTATATTTCAAAAAGCATGTGTTCGGCCTTCCCCAAAATTAAGAATAATCTAAGCTTTAGGTGAGAGCACTCTAGTACAGTTGTGGAGAGCTGGTTTCATCCAAGCTGGTGAAATAATGACTCTTTCTCTGTCTTCCCCATCAGGTTTCATCCTCCCAGCGTGGTGGGCACTATGGGCAGCGCCGCGGCCTGTGCTCGCCTCCTCTCTCTGGATCGCAATCAGTGCAGTAATGCCTTGGCCATCGCTGCATCTTTGGCAGGTGCACCAATGGCTAATGCAGCAACGCAATCCAAACCTCTTCACATCGGTAACGCCTCGCGCCTGGGTCTCGAAGCAGCCCTGCTGGCGTCCCGTGGGTTGGAGGCGAGTCCTCTAGTTCTGGACGCAGTACCCGGGGTCGCCGGATTCAGTGCATTTTACGAAGACTACGCACCGAACCCCATCGCATCCCTGGAGGATCATGAGCACAGCTTCCTCATAGAGTCACAAGACATCGCGTTCAAGCGCTTTCCCGCACACCTCGGCATGCACTGGATCGCCGATGCCGCCGCCGTCGTGCACAAGACCCTGGTTGGCCTGAAAGGAGGCAGCGTTTCTCCAAACCTGGTGCAGGATATCCTGCTTCGTGTGCCGCTGTCCAAGTACATCAACCGCCCATTCCCGGAGACTGAGCACCAGGCACGCCACTCCTTCCAGTTCAACGCCTGCACCGCTCTGCTGGATGGAGAAGTCACGGTGCAGTCCTTCCACCCGGAGGCCCTCCAGCGGCCCGAGCTCCTCGCACTCCTCTCCCGCGTCCGTGTGGAGCACCCTCAGGACAACCCTGCCAATTTCAACATCATGTACGGTGAGGTGGAGGTCACCTTGGGAAGTGGAGACGTCCTGCGGGGGCGCTGTGACACCTTCTACGGTCACTGGAGGAACCCACTTAGCCAGGAAAGCCTTCAGAAGAAGTTCCGTAGCAATGCAGGCGCAGTTCTGTCCAACGAGAGAGTGGAGAGGCTGATCGAAGCCGTCGAAGGCCTGGACCGTTTAGATGACTGTAAACCACTGCTGGCTCAGCTGCAGTAAACAGCATGCTGCTTTATTATGGCACCAATAATGTATAATGAATCTTTTTTTTGTGTGTGAAATGCAACGACTTGTAGGATTTATTTAATTAGAAGTACTATTCAAACATGTTACACTCTCTCTCTCTCTCGATGTATATACTGTAGAACTGTCTCATTTCTTGCTGTGTCTGTTTTCAAATGAGTTTTATGCAATATTTATTAACAATATTTCTCAAAATGCCTAAAAGTTTGTTTGTAAATATAAATGTTTTTGTTTTTTCTCTAGTATGCTCTTTTTAAATTATATAATGGAATCTTCGTGATGACTTCTGCTTAAATTATGTAACACCTTGTTTGGACTGAAACTCAATAAAGATGAAATTTATTGCTATACATGATTATGTCTCAGTCATTTTTATTTCACTGAGAATATATAGACAGGAAAAGTAAAAATGTTTGGCCATTTTCATCATCTTCCATTAGAGTAGTTATATTAGTCAAAGAGTCTGTATTACTGTATAGGTTTACATTATGTGCAGTGTAGTGGAACATTTTAACTGCAAAATGTTAAATATCAATGGAGTGAATTACAACAATCAAACATGTATTGCTGCAAACTGAAAGTAAAGTAGATATTAACACAACTTCAGGTGTTTGTTATTTTTGACAAGTTCAAACCAGCTTTGACAGCTACTTGGAGATTGTGTTCTGTGTGTCTGAGATAAATCATTGCTTGATTTATACTGCTTGCTTTTCCATTCAGAAATGATTTAGGGCTAAATATTAAAGGGATTCATGTCAAAAGGACATTGATGATGGCAAAAAAATGGTGCCTGAAAGTCTCAATAGAAATTTGAAATGTGAATAGGCAGTGCAGGACAAATTGAACATTTTCACAGAAAAGATGAGAGATGAGATTTTAACTTCTATAGAAAAGAAAGAAAAAAAACGCTCTATGAGGCCCATCAAAATGAAATAATGATGATTCGGGACATGGTAGGAGCATGTATACCAATGAAACATTAACATTTAAAAATATCACTAATCTACATTACACACTAAATAGAGTTATACGTAAGTATTAAATTGTGATTAAGTTCACTATCACTGATCTATCCTGTTTTAGGCATGGGAACTATAACTGTGCTTTTTGAACCATAAATACAAAATAGATATCTCCAAAGGATGGTACTAGATATAATATTGGTACTTTAATTTGGAAAATAAATTGTCAACATTTTGGTCACTCTGGCATGTTTTCGGGAACTCCATTTTTCTCAATATTTAGATTTTTTTGCACCCTCAGATTCCAGATTTTCAGAGAGTTGTATCTCAGCCAAATATTGTCCTATCCTAACAAACCATACATCAATGGAAAGCTGATTTATTCAGTTTTCAGATGATGTATCAATCTCAATTTCAAAAAACTGACCCTTATGACTGGTTTTGTGGTCCAGGGTCACATATATTTTAAAATTAAACATCTGTATACTGTTAGGAATAGGAAATGTTGGTAATACTTTATTTTAGGGTCTCTTAACTAGTTGCTTATAAGGACGCATATTACTAGAATATTAGCCATTTATCAGTAGTAATTAAGCACATATTAATGCCTTATTCTACATCCCTAATCCTACCCAATACCTAAACTTAACAACTACCTTACTAACTATTAATAAGCAGCAAATAAGGAATTTATTGAAGGAAAAGTCGTAGTTAATAGTGAATAAGTGTTCCCTATTCTAAAGTGTGACCAAAATGTTTTCGTCCAAAGTGTGTCTCCTGTTCTTTAATTTACATCGCAGCTTGCCTCCTGAGTTCAAACTAAACATTGTGTTTGTAGTAAGATTGTATGTATTAATGTAGCCTATATTTGGAGGGTCAATAGGTGAATCTGAATTAAATACTGGGGGTAAGAGAAATCCGTCTCAGTGTTTCATCCTCCATTCCACGTCTGAAGAGACAAACACCATCAAGGGTAAAATATTTGGGGAGTTGATATTTTCCCATTACGGAGTCCTTCAATGTCGAAACAGCTGAATCAACAGAAATCCTCTGTTTTATATTAATCCAGCAGTGGGGGACAGTGTGGCGAGGTTCAAGGTTGTTGTTAAATACTTGAAAGAAATGAGTCATGAGCTTTCAAGAAAGGCACTCAGTGTCAGGTTGTTTCAGGAATAATTTTACTGTGGATACTGTTATCTGCTAAATGATTACTTACAAGGAAAGTTGGGTTAGCTGAACAAAAGACGCCTTTATGGCCGGTTAGCAGGCTTCTCCCAAGGCACTTTCTCAAAGTGTTGTGAGGACAATAACAGCTAAAAATCTATACGTTTGCAGAATTTCCACCATTGTTCCAGGTGACACATGCACTATGCATTGTTGAACACTCAATAGTGTGCTCCCTAGGCGTGCTCAGCAGTTTCGGTTTACCTGACGATGAGTGCGATAAACCCAGCATCTGCATTTGCTGCACTATCTATTGTCAGATGTGTCATCATTGGCACAGCTTTCGGTAACTGGCGCAGGTTATAGGTAATTCCAGTTTGGAGTTACATGACGCCTGTGATCGGCTATTGATGTATGTGAACTGTCAGTTGTGAACAAAAGGTATGTCTTTGTGTTTAGTAACTTCCTTGGAAAGAAACCAGAAACAATAGAAAGATGCATACAGGGGATTTTCGTTTCACAGCAGTGTCAAATACCACATCATAAAGTAATTATCAGGAGTCATTCTCTCACATTCTTAGACAAAGAAAATGTAATAAAACTTTTTTTTTTTTTTTTTTCCTGGTTATACACAGAAATGTGATTTCATTTCATTTGCTGTCAAAAGCATGTTGGTTAATGGTTTACATTTTAATGGGAAATTTTTACTATTCACCCACGGGGAAAAAAAAGAAAAAAGAAACAATGTCGCATGTGAAAAGGTCACACAGTCAGCATCCAGTTATGAGGATGTCAAAGACTCCCTTAAACATAAGGAAGCCGGAAAACTTAATGCATTATCTTGAAAAAATGTAAGATAATGAAACAAAACACCAACCCAGTATAAACAGAGAATGGTTTAAGATTGTTAAATGACCAAATAAATAAGCTTTGGCAAACTATCCTGAGAAACAGACTGAACAAACAAAAAAGAAGGAAGCTGTGATTTGAGGGAAGGGAGTACAATAAATCTGAGTTTTGCAATTTCTCCAAAGCCTTTTGACGTAGAGCAGTGTTTGCTTTTAAGATTTGACCTCAAGATAAAGCAAATACTTAAAGTGTGTGAACGTGTGGTAGCCAACCAGATACAAAAAAAAATAGATATCACAAAATTGATTAGATTATCATAAGTCATTCTAAGATATCATAAGTCCAACTGTTTACCAAGAAGAAGAAACTGAAAGTTTAGGCTTCACAGGAACTCTATACTCTCATATTCTAATCTTTGGTTATTTGACATTACAATTGCATAACTAATCACAATTATTAACTGATGAATTATGGAAATATTTCTATAATTAAGCTTATAATAAGAGATACCAATCTAACAACTAAAAACTGTATTTTTTCCCCCATAAACGAAAGTTAATGTTTAAGCATGAAATCTGTTGTGCTCTAACATGAATTAAAGATGACGGTAACACTTTAGTATAGCGACCAATTCTCACTATAAAGTGTATTGTTTATTAGCATGCCTATTATGAAAATACTGGCTGTTTATTAGTACTCATAAAGCACATATTCTGCATGAACATATTCTACATCCCTAATCCTACCCAACACCTAAACATAACAACTACCTTACTAACTATTAATAAGAGTTTTTTGAGGCAAAATGTGTAGTTAATGGTTTGTTAATAGTGAGAACTGGACCTTAAAATAAAGTATGACCAAGAGGATTTTGGGCAATAGTAAACAAAACTTTGTAGTAGTAGCCTATTTCACTGACAGAGTGTCAATATTTGAGCAAGAGCCTTAAGTTTTGGTCTTGTCATGAGGAGGAAACGAAACCAACACTGCAGTAAATGCTACAAACTGGACAATGACTGTCCTCTGTTTGAGACAAGAGTTTCCCATATGTAATAAAACAAACAGATAAGCAGATAAGAGTTACTTAATCAGCCCTAAAGATCTGAAATAAGACTTTTCTAGAGCTGATAGCATTGAGTCATTAACCTGACAGTCACAGTACAACAGTAAATGCCAGAATCAGCACTCAGTTATATCATGTGAAGCTTCAGTAAAGCCACTGATAACCTAGAAAAACAAAACAACAAACTTCTTCGAATATGATTAAAAAAAAATCGTAATCAGCCGTAAAGCAGCTCTTAAAAATATAATTTTTCTGTAAAACATATATCAACTGAAGTTTTATTCTCATCTGATGGTGTTAGTGTAGTCAAAACAACATTATTACTGATATTAATTGAATATTATTCTTTTTAATCCCGGCTAAGCAAAGGCAGTGAAGCCAGACTCCATCAGGCGACAGAAACGGAGAAATGGACCAGTTCTGCTCTGGCCTGTAAGCGAACAAACACGATGAGATTTATGACTCCAGACTCCATCACAAATCAGATTTATGGATTGATATTGCTCAAAAATACACTTACAGTCTATTCAAAGTATACATTTTATCATTATATCTTTAAAAATCAGTTGTAATGTGAATGAATGACTTTACATGCAAACCACTGACTTTAAATGTCTATGTAAACGTATTTATTTCAAGTGCAAAATTGGTCGTACTTTATTTTACAGTAGGTGCACATACAGTGTATTTACCAAAGTAATACTGATTAATAAAAGGCATCTGTTATATGGTTAGGTTCATAGTTAGTGTACCAAGTTTCAGTTGTTGTTAATACTATAGTGATTACATGCAGAACATCAACATACCCTTGGCATTGCACATTTTCTCTGTAATTGGATCTTAAATAAAGGTCACTATAGCTGCAAATAGAATTCTCGCTGTTTTTACTTATAACACAGTTTAAATGTTCACTCTGGATCAGTGATTGAACGCTCTTCATTCTCCTAACACTTGAGTGCATATATCTGAAGAGATGAGCTGAGCTGAACACAAGCTGTGAATACCACTGATCAACACAATACCCCGACGAGATCGGACAAAACAGGACTGAAGCACAGGTCAGAATAAACGAGCAACTAAAGAAGACACAGGTGAAGGTAATGAGTAACTAAAACAACAAACAAAAACACACAGAAACCCAGGAAACCAAGAGGAACTAAAACCAGGAACAACGGGACAAAATAACCTCCAAAGGTTTATTTATAGACGTTTCTAGTGATCCTGAAGATCTGGATGAGCTGCTTCAGATGTGTCTGATTAGGACTGGAGTCGAACTCTGTAGTCGTGTGAACGGACGCATGCCCCTGTTAAAATCTTCATCTGATGGATCTTTTTTTAGTCTAAGAAATTTAAGCAACTAATTCAGATATCATGCAAGCTAGTTAACATGTTATATTTTGGAATCATAACTCAAATAATCATACGATTCCAAGAGATATGAATCCAAATATGACATATTGAGTCATTTATAATTATTAGAATATAATTAAAACCACATGAAAGCTTTTGTTTATGAAAACGTTATGGTCTACACTATAACAGTAAATTTATTTACCCTAGTACACTGCAAAAAAAAAAAAAAGATATGATCAGTAAGTGGCAACTTATGTTTTTATATTAACAAATAAAAATAAGCTGTGCGATTTAAACTCATTTTAATAATTTATGTGAAATTCAACTTGATTTTTAAGTCAGTTTAATGTATTTTAAGTTGAGACTACACTTAAAAATAAATTTAAAGCATTAAGTTTTTGAGATGAAATAGGTGGATTTTTTTACAGTATTAGAATGAGAAAAACTGAAGTCGGCAGATTTTTTTTAAGCTAGTATTTACACTGTGGGAAACAGACCCTTTGTGGTATTTGCTGGCGTGAAAGCAGTGTCTTCCTCCTTCATCAGCAGAATCACGACCATCATTGTGTGTATTGTAGGTCGACAGGGGCACAGCAACAAACAAAAACATTTTCTGCTGAAACAGATTAATCATCAGTTTCCTGTTGATAGAGTCCTATGAGCACTGCAGAGGAGGATGGAGGAAACAATAATGTCACATATTATCAGTAATGCATCACTTGTCCCTCATGCTCAGAGAATGTGACAATAGGAAATAATAGGTCAATGTGCTACTAAAAGCATGATTTTATCATCTATTACTGTGACGGAAGAAGGAAAAGAGCTCCCACTTTGTATTAGCTGGCCTTAACTTCTATGTACTTCTTACTTTGAAATTAATCATTTGATACCAAAATAGTTTTCTGACCAAGATTTATCTCTCACACAACTCACAAGTCAGCTGATTGTCTGCCATTCTTTGCAATAAGATAAATCTCAAAAAGGGCTCACCACTTCTTGGCACAGTTTTTAACATCTAGTCCTGTGTTCTCGATTCTGATACAATGCACTTATTGTGTACATACATGTTTTTACAATGTACTTGTATTTTAAAATACATGCATGCAATTGCATCTGTAAGTAATTTCTGTAATTACATTTATCGTTACACTGTTGTTGACCCATCCCTTACACCTAAACCCACCCTTAAACCAACCCATACCACCAAACCTGTCCCTAACCTTACCCGTATCCCACCTCAACAGCAGCAGAAGTGTTTTAAAATACAATATAAACACAAGTACACTGTACTTATTTTTTATGTAAGGATAGTTAAGGCCACCTAATATAAAGTGGGACCGGAAAAGAGAAATAACCATTCAGTGTTTTAGTTTGGCAATCAAAGTCCTGTTCACCAACAGATTGACGGTTGGAGTATTATTATAAATTGCATCACCAGATGAAACTCAAAATTAATTTGTTTCTTTCTGGTGTTCAGGCTGAAGCACCAAATCTAGCATTGTTCCTGTAAATGTTCTGATGGACGAACCCTTGCAGGGTGGCTACATCTACACACCTCCAGAAACCTGATGCACGGCCTCTTCAGGACAATGCTTGAATTCAGAGCAGAAACTACAGAGGGGATTTCCTTACCTGGACGTCCCAAAGCTGACTGAGACTGACATACAACAACGGGTTAAACTCTTCACAAGATGCCCTTCAGGTGTGTTTCACAGAGTTGTGCAAAGGTTTGGCCATTATTTTCTTTTCTTTTCTTTTTTTATTAATATTAAGTTTATCGTTAATCTAATGCTCTATCAGATCCTAAAAATAAAAAGCTCCTGACCTTTATCTCTATAGTGAAATCTCAGCTGGCCAGACAGTGTGTTGTCTTTTCTGAATTACATTAGTGATACCTGCTGTTTTTAGTCATTTACTTGACATCACATTTTAAATTGAATATATAGCCATTTAAACAAATTCTACTACATTACATGATCAGTGAAAGACAGAACAAGTAAAATGATTTTGGGGTAAAAGCACTTCTTAAGTGAACCTGGCCATAGTTTTCCAGATCTTAAAGGGATACTCCCCCTAAAATGAAAATTTTGTCATTAATCACTTAACCCCATGTCGTTCCAAACCCGTAAAAGCTTTGTTCGTCCTCAGAACACAATTTAAGATATTTTGGATGAAAAGCGGGAGGCTTGTGACTGTCCCATTGACTGCCAAGTAATTACCCCTGTCAAGGTCCATAAAAGTATGAAAAACATCGAAAAAAAAATAGTCCATCTGCCATCAATGGTTCAATCTGAATTTTATGAAGCGACGAGAATATTTTTTGTACGCAAAGAAAATAAAAAATAATGACATTTATTCAGCAATTCGTCTCCTGTCTGTCTCTGTGTCAGCGTAGCGCCGTTTTGAAAAGCATCCGATGAATGGAAAGTGCGTACGCTATTCTCTATCATCAGTAATGCATTGATACGCTGTTTCCGTTCAAATCAAAGCGTAAATAAACGTACAATACGTATCCATGCGTTACTGATGACAGAGAATCAGTCCATCGGATGCTTTTCAAAATGGTGCTACGCTGACACAGAGAGGAGACGAATTGTTGAAGAAATGTTATTTTTATTTTCTTTGCGTACAAAAAGTATTCTCGTCGCTTCATAAAATTCAGATTGAACCACTGATGGTAGATGGACTATTCTGACGATGCTTTTCATACTTTTCTGTGCCTTGACAGTGCAATTTACTTGGCAGTCAATGGGACAGTCACAAGCCTCCCGCTTTTCATCCAAAATATCTTAAATTGTGTTCTGAGGACGAACGAAGCATTTATGGGTTTGGAACAACATGGGGGTAAGTGATTAATGACAAAATTAGCATTTTGGGGTGGAGTATCCCTTTAATGGCTTCACCCCACAGCATAATTACAGTTTAAAATCATGCATTTCAGTATGAGTATGTTGCTTGGACCAACATGGTTTGATATTGCGGCAGCCACATTAAAGAAGTTATACAAATAAGGGAATGTTAGCTCAGCCGAAAGCACAAGTGAAAACAACCTTGGCCTTTTTTAATTATTTTTTATTACATTTAAAAACATCATTGGGAAGGCGTCTGAGTACATGTTCATATTCATCTTAAGGCAATGATGCAGCGCCCCTGCTGTCTACTGCTGGTAATTGGAGACTTCAATCAAGTTGTGGTCAGGGTCACGGAAGTAGAGGGATCGGATGGGCCCCACAGCGCCTGTCCTGTCCACGGGCCCCTCCTCTATCGTCACTCCACACGCCTGCAACACAGCAGCAGCAGCTTCATCTGTGAACCCTTCAGAACTCAACAGAGAGAGCTTTTTATACCTCAATTCTTTAGTGTAAACTGAAGTAGGGAACAGGATGAATTATAATATGAATTGAAATGAAAGGAATTTGAATTGAAATTCTAAGAAATTCATTTACTGCTGTACTGTATGTGTATAGTTTTAATGACACATTTTATTTTCACTACACAAAACATGCAGGGTATTTTAGTTTGGTGACATTAGTAATGTTTGAAAATGTTATCTATAGAAATATGTTTTCAAATTTTATTTATTATAATTAACAATTTGCTTTGCCACCTGATTTTGATTGGCAGAATTCAAAACCAGGAAAGACCATCCGAAAATAAACAACTGCTCATGTATATATATATTTTATTTATTTTATTTTTTTTGCTGTAAATATAGACAAAATAACTGGCGATACTGTGTCTCAAATGTTAGCTGGTCTTCCTGCATTTGCAGACTATTTGTATATGTCTGCTTTTTAATAAATTATTATTATTTTTAATTGGACTACACTGTTTCTATACTTATAATCAACAACGCAAAGTCAGTAGGTTTATGCTTTTTATATATATTTTTTTTTAATTGTATTAAAGTGCTCACAGTGGTTTACAGGTTTGTAGTTTATTCCTTCTTTAAAGATGCTGTGTACACTGTCTTGTATCTTTGTCTATTTGTCCAATTTTTAAGTACTTTTTTTTTTTTGCTTTAATCACAAGTCTGTTGTGATTCACCTCGAAGCTGATTGGATTGATTTATGGCTTTGAAGTAACTGGCAATATTGCGTCTCAAATGTAAGTTACTCTATAAATTAATTCTTGTTTATAGAACTGATAGAACTGCATGTCATTTTACTGAATTCCAACATGCCTGTGATTAGCATATTGCTTTAATTATGAAGCATGCAGGAAGAACTTCTTTTTTTTAAAAAAAAAAAACTTAAAATCAGAGAATTACGTGGTGGACATTCTGTGGTACTGTATGTCAAAATTAATAAGCATAAATAGTCAAAAATGAATAGCTGTTATTTTATTTGTTCAATTTGCTAAATTTGTATTGGACTAATCCATATATCTGTTGTGTGATTTTTGTTTTTAATTGCAATTTCATTCCAGTTCAACATCCTGTGGCCAATTCAAAACAAATTTCCTCTGATAAACAGAAAGGTTCAGACCAAACTCTGTGAACAAAGCAGAAGAAGTCACCTTGAGGTGGGCAGTGACGGTGGTCAGAGGGGTTTTGGTAATGAGGCACAGGTCAGCAGATCCCGGGGTGGGGGTTTTGGCTTTGGGCTCAAACTCCTCCCCAGCCTGATGCAGGTTGAGCTTTTGCTCTCCAAAACTCAGAGCTTTGCGGTCGCCCTGAAGTGACAGGATTGCTTAGACTCTGCTGCCACCGTGTGGTATTTTTGTATTGAGTGACATTCTACCTTGAAAGTGACGACCTCCATCCCCAAAACCTTGGAGTAAAAATGCGTGGTTCTGTTCAGGTCTCGAACCGTGAGCACCAGGTGGTCCAGATGACTGATGTCAACGGGACAGGAACTTTTGAACCGGACTGATGAGAGTCCACCCAGAACTGACTGAGGGAGAAAAACATCATCCACATGAACAAAGAGCTAAAATAAGCCTATCTAAATTATGCAAGCAAAGATGTATTTGTGATAAATTTACAAAGAAACAAACTGAAGTACCCACAAATTACGTAATCGAATCGTTTCTATGCGTATAATCAACATCTTAAAATCAATGTATGTTCTTCATAGTTTTTATTATTATTATTATTAATTTATTATAATGCTCACAATGGTTTATGCAATTGTAGTCTTGCATATTTGTCTTTTTGTCCAATTTCAAAACTTCAAAACTTTTTTGCTTTTTCCTCAAAAATTCAGATTCTTACATTACCATTCAAAAGATATTTTTAAAGATACTTTTATTCGGCAAGGATGCATTGAATTGATCAAAAGTGAAAGTAAATATATTTATAATGCTATTTATATAAACAGATATTTATAAATTCTATTTCAAATAAATGTTGTTCATTAAACTTTCTACTCATGCATCAAGTTTTCCACAAAAATAATAAGCGGCAAAAGCTGTTTTCAACACTGATAATAATAAGAAAGATTATTTGGATCATGTGACATCGAAGGCTGGAGTAATGATGCTGAAAATACAGCTTTGATCACAGAAATAAATTATATTTTTACATATATAACATAGAAAACTGTTATTTTAAATAGTAATAATATTTCACAATATTACTGTTTTGCTGTATTTTTGATTTAAAAATGCATTCTTGGTAAACATAAGAGTAAACATCAAAAACATAAAAATATCTTAATTATTCCAAACTTTTGACTGGTGGTGTGTCTAACCATACGTCTTAAAGAATTGTCTTAATCTGTTAAGGTTTATGTAAAGTTGTGTGTACCACTGCCAATCAAATTTTCCAGGAAATGAAACTACATGAATATTTATCCCATGAATATTAACAACTCCAACGTCTCTTAGTAACTTTCATACAACGTCCAACGTGAGACATCCTTCAGGCTTCTTGATTGTAATATCTAAAGCATGCATTTTCTGTAAAGCTGCTTTGAAATGATTCACATTGTGAAAAGCACTATACAAATAAATGTGAACCGAACTGAGAGAGTGAAGGACCAGGTCCCAAGAGGGTCTGGCTGCAGACTTGCACTTGCACTCTCAGACACTTGCGCTTCCGCGAGTGACGTCACTTGCAGTCTTTTTTATTTTTTATTTTGTTCTATTTATTGATTATTTTTTGTTTGAATCTCTCAACATTTTACAACAGTAGCCAGGTGGTGAAGACAAGAAAAAAGAAATTAAATTACAATGTCACTTGC
>JAFVLL020016725.1:0-16441 GCA_021397915.2 Tor tambroides
GTATTATAGATTGTGCACATGAATAATTATTTTGGGCTGGGAATTGATGCTGAACTGAGTCTGGACTTTCATCATGCACGTGAGGAGGACCCAGACAAGTTTAATAGCAGGTGAGTATTGTTATTTCATCTCAAAATTGTGGCCATGTGGCTCACATTTAGTGTGAGGGTGGTCTGTGCATCGGGAATTTGATTTTGTTATTGTTCTTGCAGGTTCCACAATAAAGGTGTGTATGTAAAGGTAGGCCTGCAGAAGTTGAGTCACACACGAAACCTTCATAAAGACATCAGACTGCAAGTGGACAAACAGGACGTGGAACTGCCTAGTATAGAGGGACTGATATTCCTCAATATTCCCAGGTATCAGTTTCACACAATGTTAGTAAAGTCACTTCCTTTGTGACGCTTCCACACACCTGAGTTTGCTGTTGAAGACTAAAGCTGCTGTGTGTGTGTCTAGCTGGGGTTCTGGTGCTGACCTGTGGGGCTCAGACAGCGAGTCTCGGTTTGGGCGGCCAAGGATAGATGACGGGATGCTGGAGGTGGTGGGAGTTACTGGTGTGGTGCACATGGTGAGTTCTGATGCTCTCTTTTTTTTTTCTTTTTTTGGACACTTCACCTTTAAGAACTGTTCAAACATTTTAGTTTGGCAAGGTTTTGTCATGTTTTTGACAAGATTCTATTATGCTCACCAAGTCTGCGTTTATTTGATTAAAAACACTGTAAAAAATAATAACATTGTGGTGATCTAAAATATTATTACAATTTATAATAACTTTTTTTATTGTAATATATTATAAAATCTAATTTATTCCGGTCATGGCAAAGCTGAATTTTCAGCAGCCATCACTCCAGCCTTCTGTGTCACATGATCTTTCAAAAATCACTTTAATATGCTAATTTGGTGCTTAAGAAACATTTAATATTATTATCAATGTTGTAAACATTTGTGCTGGTAAATATTCTTGTGAAATCAGTGACACTTTTCTTTCAGCTCAAAACAACAGCATTTATTTAAAATAGAAATCTTTTATAACATTGTAAATATCTTTACTGTCACGTTTGTGACAATTTAATGTGTCATTGCTGAATACAAGTGTTAAGTGTTGCCAAAAAACAAATTTTGCCAAAATTTGTTTACTGTATATTGTTTATTAAACAGTTGATTTATTGGTGTGGATTTGAATTGCTGCATATTCTGTTTTCACACTGATTGATGAATGAATTTTTTAATTGTTTATTTTTTAGGGTCAGGTTCAGGGTGGGATGCGTTCTGGGATTCGTATCGCTCAGGGCAGCTACATTCGTATCACTGTGAACAAACCCATTCCAGTGCAGGTGGATGGAGAACCCTGGATACAATCACCTGGACAGATCATCATCTCTGCTGCCGGACCAAAGGTGCTTATATATACTTTTAACTCATTCATACCCCCCTTTGCCTGGTTGGTTCACTTTAGCTGCTTGGCAGTATGAAGACAACACAACATTATGAGGTGGAATATCCTAGATCTGAATTTAACACTCAAGAAAGGTCACTAATTAAGCCTCATTAATATTCATGAGACAGGTGTTCCCCACAGTTTGATTTGTAATTCACATCGGGGCCTCTTTTGTCTTTTCACAATTAATTGCAAAAGTGTTTCTTCTCCGGTGGAAGAAATACAGATGTTCCAGAATTGTTAATAGAACCAAAGATCATTCTGTTCCAGAATTTTGCTTTCTCACCATCTGTTAGCCTTCAGTTCTAATATAAAGTTCCGTGTATTTAAAAAAGGCTTTGTTTTCTTTTTTAGGTTTGCATGCTGAGAAAGTCCAAGACCAAGCAGAAGAAACAATCAGGCAGTTTGAAGGAAGGCCGTTCCGACAGTCCAGCTCCCAGTGATGGTGGGCAGTGAAAAACCGCACAAACAGTTCATTGACAGCCTTTTACTGTCGCCTTGACAACTTTTCTCTTAGTCTGTCCTCTGTTCTTTGTTCCATTCTGGGTGGGTATCAATGTTACTTTAGTTGACCTAGAATGTGTTACGCAGACACCTCTATCATCTCATAGTCTGTAGTGTCCAAACGCCCCGTCTGACGATAGCACTGCAGTCTGTTTCTCAGGACTCTAGCTGCCCTCGGCCTGTTTCCGGCCTGTTTTTGCCTTAGATTCATACTGGTGTAGATATTTTTGTTGGTTTTATTTTGATTGCCAAACCGCGTCTTCTTTTCAAAGGAAAAATTGTCTTAAAGTAGTCCATCACTGAAATGCGACAGCACATATTAATAAGCAACCAGTATTTTATCACATTGCGCTCATCACAAATGCCAAATTCCATTTTGTGAACATTGCCAAGTTTGCCAAGTTCGTATGTGACGATGGCCTTTTTGGTTTATGGTACATACTGTGACTCACCTGGTCATTTTTCATCTTTATAATGATTAATGTCTTACTTGAGGTTTATTTGCAATAGCAGCCCCCTAGTAGCTTTCCACAAGTATCTGAACCAAAATAATGCAGTATAAATGTACAAACGACTCTAGTTCTTCATTAAGAGCACATTTGATTGTATACGTGGATCGGGGAGAGATTATTGTCTTTGTATATCAATTTTGTAGCTTTCTCATCTGTGAGACTGGAGGCGTAATCATGCGCAAGAAACAATGCGGTGTCATTACAGCCGTTTTGTAAAAGACGGAAGAATATCAATAGCTTTTTGAACGTGTGTGGTACCGAAAAATACTGTGAAATGCTTAAAAGAGTTGTTGATTTTACGAAAGAATGAATGTTTGTAAATTCCCTGCAATGTTTGTGGACATATGCACCACTTTTGGTGTTAATAGTAATATAATTCCGTATGATACTTGATAAAACATTCCATGCAAGATCACATAGCATATGCAGTATTTAACGTGGTGCCAGTAACTGGGCATATGAACCTTTAAGCTGACATAGCTTTATCATGTTCTAGTGAAAACATTGATTTGTAAGTAAATAAATATGTTACTGTTACCTGACATAGTAGACAGTCGTGTAAAGCTACTCGTCCTATTGTAAAGCTAAAACTAGAGGCGAGCGCAGTGCTGTAATATATTGGCTAGTGTATATGTGGTTTCTGTACAGTGACTGGTCAGCCCTGGATTCATGAGGCTGGCCTTAGATATTGTATGTATGATCGGTTAGACACTCCACTCCCCATCAGGCTTGCATTATTGGCAGACTGTTGCCCAGTAAACGTGCTGGATGCAGGGTGCAGCCTCAGCCACCTACGGGACGACTGTCTGACTTCATCTACCTCGTCTCACCGGCACACATCACTCCCGAGAAACAAGTTCTGCCAAGCTCGCTCAAAGACTTGCGCCTGCTTTTCATTCTGCACTTCATAGATTGTGGGAATATTCGGAATCGACCATAATCAGGTTGGATGCCATATTGAATTTAACACAGATACCACAAAATGCATGCCTTTTGTGAGAAAGTGTGACGTGCTAGAGCAAAACAGACACTGTTTTTGGAATCGGCGCCGCAAAATTAGTAGGGCCCTATGATTTCTGTGATGCGGAAAACGCAGACGGGATCACAGAATCCGGTCATAAAAACGGAATTTACTGTATATCGTGGAATGTCACGAATTTGCCAAATTTTGGATGGATAAATCAAAAGTAGACTACACTAAATTAAACATGATATGTCTGTGAATATTAAGCTGCAAAAATACCATTTAAACATGAACCCTGCATCTTCTGCGTGTCTCTGTGTGAATGAATGGCGCAGGCGCACGGTTTCATTTACTACACATACTGAAGTGCGTGTGATACTCGCGGTGTTTCCAGCCTCTGCCACCTCAATATATGAGCACATGAATATAATCTCTACAATTTGCAAACTACAATCTGAGAGTCACTTAATGAGCTATCATCATATCATATACAAACAGAAACCTAAAGGTCTTCACAGAAACCCGTCAAAATAAAAGTCTGGTTTAACTTGAAGAAACTGTGACAGAAAACATTACTTAATGTAATGATAGTACTAATACTAATAATACAATTATTATTGAAACATTATTTTTAAAGGGTTAGGGAATACCCTAACCGGAATCCAGAAAAATTAAAATGGAAAAAACAGAACTTTGAAAAAGAATAAAACAGATTTCATAGGGCCCTAAATTAGTAAGAAATAAGTATTGGATTTCATTCAGCTAATATAATGCAGACCAGTGTTATATACCATCGTATGATGGTTTAGGTGTCAGTGGCTTCTTAGTTCATTGACAGATCCAAGATGAAGCTGCAGTCTTCTCTCACCGATTCGCACTCTCATTTGCCAGTGATGTGTACAGTGGTGATTTCTGCATTAGTCGTGCCTGTTGCCAGGACAACCCCTCGGGCTAACGTGCTGTTCTGTGGTGTGGTTTGGCCCGAGCTCTGCGTTTAGTGCCTCATATAAGAGCTTCTAGAACTTCCGCGGTATTGCCGTACGTGTGCGTTTAACTCCATGCCATTCTGTTTGTTTTGCTGGTTCAGTGACTATGAAGTAGAACTGTGCTGTTCTAGGTCTTTTAGAGCTGATGTGCCTCCTTATAGGGTGAATTGCATGAAAATGTGTCACATGTCACCCAAAAAGTTCAAAAGAAAAAAATCTAAATTATATTTAAATTTTAAGACCAATAAGATTTTTTTTGTTGTTGTCATTTTGACATTCTTTTCATGAAAATTAAGCACATTTCCACCAAATGTAGTTTACATTTAAGGGAGTACAACAGTTACTACAATTCTGTATAAACACTTGACAGTATCTCAAAAATAATGATTATTTCTTTTGATTTTTGGATGAAATATGACCTTTTGTGAGATTCACCCAATAACTTTGTTCGGTCAAAACTGTTTAAGTTATTTTACCTCCTGGTGTGATTGAAGTTTTCTGATTACTTCTTGTAAAGTGGGTTAGAATTAATGTTCTGAGATCTATATAGATGTATATTTTTGGAGAGAAAATGTTTTTAATTTGATTCTATAAAGATATTGCACTGACTGTACTGTTTTAAAGATGCTTTTAAGTGTACATTGTGTTTAATGAATATTAAATAACTAAATGTATAGATATATCATCAGCTGTATAACAGATGGATGTGTCCAATGAAAAAAAACAAAACATAAATTTGGACTTTTTAATACAGTTCTGTTCTGTCTTTTTATTTTGCATGATTTTCAAAGTTCCTATTGTACAAAGTAACAAACTTGATCATTTAAATAGCACCAAATGTGAGCCATAAATCACTCTGTGCTGCCTTTTCTACAAAACATGATTAGTAGGTCAGTCAGTTATTTACAACAGTATAAAATGGCTAAAATTATACATATTGAGAAATCAAATTATTTTACACCTAATGATTTTCAAGTTTTCTCAGTATAAATGATCTAATAATAGTATGAAGTAGTTTCTTCTGAAATAAATAGCTTAAATGAGAGTATGAGAGTATGAATGGGCACAGAATTTAAGGGCAGTTTGGGGTTGAGGGCTCAGCCCAGGCTAATGTTCCCACCATACAATGTGATAAGAAGAATCATGGCAAATCCTGTCAGAATTCCTGCGTTCTGGATGGCAAAAAAAATGATATCGGCCTTCGTGCTCTGCACTTGTTCACTGGCAATCATGTTCATTTCAGGCAGCTAGGTATGAGAGAAAGATGGTCAGTATTTGCTCCGCTAACACAGATTTATGTTCCGTTCAGTCATTAAAACTGGAGCCAAAGTCATTTTCTCCTCACTTTAACCCTCAATAAATGAATAATACATTTGAAAAATATTTTCAAAAAACATACTCCATTTAAATGAGTAGCCTAATGCTTTTTTTTTTTTTTTTTAGCGGGTTACATCATTGGGTTGCCTTTTTGAGACATGACTAGCTTAATACTGCTCACTTTATCTCATTAACACCCCTGTTACTTATCACAGAATGTATTACTGAGGCAAACAATGTTTCTATCCACCTTATTTTTCCCGTAAGAGCGGTCGCGCCCATTTGTAAATTTAATGTGTCTGGCTTCCGGTCTCATCTGCATCCAGCTATTTTTAGCTGTGCAAAACAGCTTTTTTTGCTGCTTGATATTGCAAATTGGTGTGTCTTTCCATATTATTTTAATGTATTATCTTAATTATGAACACACAGGGTTGTAGTGCAATCAGTTTTACCGGTTACTGCACATTGTTATTCTTCTCGTTATTTCCCTACGGCAGCTAACAAACCGGAAATCTCGCACATTCGCAGAAAACTGCGTACTTCCGCGTTGACGAACAAGGTGGATAATGCATCTGTAATAAAAAATTTTTTTATGTTGTCTCCACTCTAGGTGTCAGTATAGGACCAGAATGATTGGTCAGGATTGTTACGAAGAGCCAATAAATTCTGAAAAAAATGGTAACACAATATTTCTTATTTAGCTCAAGTCATGAGAGGAAAAAATACTAATTGTTATAAGGAAAAACGATTGAAATTCTGTTCCATTCACATTTAAGCGTTTTAAAAATTGAAATATTCAAATAAGTGTTTACTATTTTAATATATTTAAAAATATCATTTATTTCTGTGATGGCAAAGCAACCATTACTCTAGTCTTTACTGTCACGTGATTCTTTAAAAATCATTCTAATGTACTGATTTGCCGCTCAATAAACATTTCCTATGATTATGAATGTTGAAAACAGTTGTGCTGCATAATATTTTAGTGGAATACGTTTTTTCAGTATTCTTGAAAAAGAAATTTCAAAAGAACATTTCGCTGCAAAAAAATAGATTTTCTTAATTTTTTTTTCTTGTTTTCCAATCCCATCTTCCCATCTTAAATCAAGATTACTTGTTTACTTTTTGAGTTACTTGAAAAATAAAATGAGAAGATATTAAGTCTTGTTCTGAAAAATGTATGTTTATGCCTAATACAAGAAAAAACATCTGCCAGTGGGGTAAGAAAACAAACAAAAATCTGTCAATGGTGTAAGAAAAATATTCTTGATAATTTTCTTTTTTTTTTTTTTTTTTTTTTAGAAAATAAGACTTAATATCTCACATCATTTTGTTTCTCAAGTAAATGTAAGTTAAGATTATTTGCTTTTTTATGTGTTCTGGAAAATGACAACTAAGAAAAGCATTTTTGCAGTGTTAAAATAGAAATCTTTTCTAACATTCTAAAGCCCAGTTTCACAGACAGGGCTTAGACTAAGCCAGGATTAGGTCATAGTTCAATTAGGACTTTTAATAAACATGCTTAGAAAAAACATTACTGGTGCGCATCTTGAGACAAAACAAAGGCACTGATATATTTTAAGATCAGTCAGTGCAAGTTTATTTCAACTGAAACAGCTAAGATTTACATTTTAATCTAGGACTAGGCTTAAGCCTTGTCTGTGAAACCGGGGATCAGTGTCTTTACTGCCACTTTTGATCAATTTAATGTGTCCATACAGAATAAAAATATAAATTTCTTAATAAATGTGCTTTCTAAGCCACACTGCTCTTACCATATCAGCCAAGGCGATGTAAAGGAACATGCCACCGGCAAAGGCAAAGATGATGCTGGGGGCAAAAGCGCTACCCAACAAGATACCCAGGACCAGGCCCACGTAGCAGGACATAGCAGACAGCAGGTTGAAGACGACGGCCTGTGGAACGCTCAACCCTGCGTTCAGCAGGATAATGAAGTCGCCTACAGGGGGAGACAGAATGTAAATGTGCTTCACATGTTTTGTTTTTTTTTGTGTGTTTTTTTTTCATAAAGGGCAGCAGTCACAGAGGGGGTTTGGCACAGTGGTTAAAGGTCAGAGCTGACAACATTTCCGGTTGGGTAAATGAGTCAGGATTTTTCTTACCCAGCTCATGAGGGAATTCCTCACAGACGATAGCGATAGAAGTGCTAAAGCCGCTGAGAATAGACACGGTGAACGAAGCGCCGATGGCCAGTCCGTCAATGAAGTTGTGGAGAGCATCACTGAGGGAAATCATCCATGCCACCGTCTTCACGCTGGCCAGCCGTCTTCCTCTGAGCCATCTGCAATACCCCTGCAACGATGTTCACATCTAAATTAAAACCTCATTTCGTACAATAACAACATCTCTTGAGCTTCAACCCTGGGTTCATATTTCAAATACTATGTACTTTTATCCCCGAGGTCTAACTTTTTGTATTGGTGCAGGGGCGAAATGACGATCCCAATTGCATGGTGCTCGTGATGTAGGTCAAAGGGCAGAAGACAATCTTGTTTCTGCTGGCCGCTGTGACAGATGAAAAGCAAACACAGCTGTGTGTGTCTCTACGGCTGGACTGTAAGTTGCACTGACCTGTAAGCTATCAACTTCTTAATGCTGTAGCAAAAAACTGCTTTTTAAAACTCCAAACACTCCAGTCATGTTGTGTGACATGCTAATGACACTTAAACAGCTGATTGGGGGCTTTATTTGGACTTGCTGAAGGAGAACCGTTATCACATGACCCAAGATTCTGGTTTAACCATTGACCACAGTCTGATGTTACACTTAATAGTGTAACAGCCTGGTTGTGATGACAAATAATTATTTATCTCTGTTTGATAATGACAGACACTTTCAAGTAATCTTAAATTGCTTACTGTTGTGATAATCAAACAGTCTTTATAGATATCATACAAATTAGAGGTGTTTGCTAATCCAAGCATCACTGATATAATTGCTTATAATGGGGATTTGAATAAATCTATATGATAACAAATCGAATTATTAGTATTCAAATTTGGTGCATAACTTTTCCTGCACAGTTTGTGCTGCAGACATTAAGGCTGCACAAAAGTAAGCACAAAATCCCGCAGACTTAGATTCGAGAAGGTTCCTGGGCTCTTTATAGAGAGTAGATTTTCATAGAGACTTGAGGAGGTGGGCTCTTTAAGAGTGTACAACCACCCAGAACACCTTAGCAACCGCAAAGCAATTCCTTGGCATCCTGTTTTTTGCATGGACAAGCACCACAGAAAATGTAAAAATCTAGTTTTACTACAACAAATTCACCATGTAGTTCACAAGTAGTTTTAGCTTCATTTCAAGTGGGAATGGCTGGCCTATTTATATCATATATTTATTTTTATATTATTCATTTTTATGATTTATACTACCCTTCAAAAGTTTGGGGTTGGTATAAATTTTTTTTTTGATTGGTAAGGTGTTTTAGAAAGAAGTCTCTCATGTTTACCAAGGCTGCATTTATTTTATCAAAAATATTAAAACAGTGATATTGTGAACTATTATTGCTACTTAAAATAATTGTTTTACATTTGAATATATTTTAAAATGAAATTTATTCCTGTGATGCAAAGCTGAACTTTCAGCAGTCATTACTCCAGCCTTCAGAAATTGATTTGCTGCTCAAAAAAAAAAAAAAAAAAAAAAAAAATCAGCAAACAATGACACATTTTTTTAGGTTTTATGAAAAGAAAGTTAGCATTTAGTAACATTATAAATGTCTTAATGTGTCCTTGCTGAATATAAGTTTTAATTTCTTTCAAAAAAAAAAAAAACCCTACTGACCCCAAACTTGTGAACAGTAGTGTATTTATTTTATATTATACTTTACTTTTAATATTATACTTGGATCAGTAAGCAATTATCATGGGCAAGCACCACTCACACTGAAAATATAAAAAATGTAGTTTTACTATAGTACATTTACCATTTCATGTGGGAACAAATCATTATTTTTTCCCAAACTGTTAGCTATTTTTATACTGTTTATGAAACTTATGGCTATATTTAAGCCATTTGCATATCTCTTGGCATTATGTGTAATTCTTGTGAGATCTGATCAGTTGTACCTGCTCCACTGGAGGGTCAGAGGTTATGCTTGCTTTGTCGCTACTGGCAAAGTTGAAGTCAGAGTCCACCGTATTGATGGCGCCGTTCTGTTGGACGCCCTCTGAGGGCTGGAAGTGACTGTGTCCGTGGCCCTGCTGGGGTTCGAAAATGAATCATATGATTACTGCATATGGTTTTAATGGTAAATGTCAGGTATGTTGTATATTAGCATGTATGTTCTTTAAGGAAGCTCTGCTATTTGTCTGCATTTAATTGGAACTAAAGTATGAGATAATATAGAGTCAATAGTTTATCATCACAAAATAAACTTTTTATCACGCTGAAGGAATTGGTGTAACGATAATGACCTGCTGACTGTGCACTATCCTGCTTATTATGCAACTACTGTATTTATCAAATATGTTATATTAGTTTGAGTGTAAATATTTTATTGCACATGAAAAATAATACAAAGTGAAATATCACTTTTTTTTGTGAATTTTTGACAGCAGAATGCTGTGACTGACCAGAATCAGAATCAAGTATTCCAAAGAGCCATGCAATTATGCCTTTTACTATTGTTGATTAGTTTTAAATGTTATAAAGTTTACAAAATTAATGAAGATATCACATGAATACAACATTCAAACGTTCAGTCTTCATAATCCTGAGATGAACCCACCTCATGTTCCGATTTCAGGACTATCCTCAGGATTTTTTCAGTGACGTACAGCGCATAGAATCCACCAAAGATCCCAACAGCTTGGAAAACGTAACCGTCTGCTTTTGGGTCAAACCCAAAGGCCTGTTCAAATAGAGGAAGCAATCATGTGTCTTTGAGCAAGTTAAACCAGATAGCCAGAGTTCCCTGTGTACACATGCACTTTATTAGTTTACGTTGAACTGCAAAGCCAAAATAAATATTACAACATGTATCCATTGCAAAACAAATATCACGTCATGCAACGATCATGTCATCACATATCAAGAAACATTTGGAGCATTTGCACTCATTAAAAACAAATGAATGAGTCCAGTTCAAAGAGCATTTGCATTTTATTATGCAGTCATTTTAAGCATAAATAATCTGCATCAGCATCATGGTGCTGATAAGAAGGCAATTAAAAATGTATAATGGTAGCTTGTCGGTTGGAGGTTGATTTCTACTTAGCAAGAAAATCCTGTAGCAAAATCATAATCCTGTTGTGCCACCAATGTGACCTTCAACGACCTCTTAGAAGACTGTCCTAAAATGACCTAGATGACTTGCAAAAAGCTTCCAGGGGACTAATGCAAACTTTGAACTATGTGAATGTGATCAACTGAGAAATGGAAAAGCATTTCACCTCCGGTATAAGTTGGAGAGCAGCATTGGAGAAGAGCGTGCCAACAGCTAGACCAATGAAGTAGGTGAGCACTTTGGGGAAATAGGGCTTTTTAGTTACGGGAATGAGAATCAGACCCAGCAGTGACGCCAGATTAATGATGGTAACAGCCAAGAAGCCAAATCCCCATACTGTGTGCAGAAAGAGAGGGGAGAGCTCACACAGCTAAAATTATACACAAGGGTAAATCACATTTCATCTCAAAAATAAAAAAGTTTTACTTTGTGACGCTATTTAATTGTCTGGAATCGCCCTTCTCAACAGTTATTTTCATTACTTTATTACAGTACTTTATTTCTCTATTGTACTAATACACAGCCTTGTTTTTAAAAAAAGCAACAAAAAAAAAAAAGCTATATAAAAATAATATATGTACAAAAATACAAATTTAATACATCTTTTCATCTTTTAGGTTTAAATAAAGAAAATTGTGTTTTGCCTCGTGACATTTTCACTACTGTAAAACAAATTTTTACTCTATATAGTAAAAGATTTTATTTTGCATTAAGATAAGTGTTATTTTAGTATCACTGAGATACTATTATAGTTTTTATAAATAGTTTGAATAGCTTTTTTCATATTTTTCATTTTCATTTTATTTAAAATTTCAGTAATTTTTTGTTTTTGTAATTTTTATTAGTTTTTTTTAATATATATATAAATATGTCCATATACTGTAGTTTAAAATAGTTTATATTTTACGTTTAGTTAAATGAGTACATTGTTAAACTAAATGAAAATGATACATTTTCCCTTGGCAACTAGCTAAAAAAATAAATTGGAGTTTTTATACACTTTATTTCAGTTAATGTTTATTTCAAGTAACTAATTTTTAATTATGTGACTAATGAACTCTGACTGAGTTACTGAGACAATTAAACAATCATCTATAATTTATTATGTATTATATATAGTATGTTTTAATAAGTTTACAATTTTGTTATTGATTTAAAATAAAAAATAGCACTATTTAAAAATAGCACTAATACAAAAGTTGTTTTGCATAAAAGAAGGCTTTTGTTTTTTGCATAAAGGTTTTTTTTGTTTTGTGACATTTTGAAGATAACTAAACGCATGTAAAACATGTACAGTGTTATTTTTTTATTAAATAAGCATAAAAGCAGTACAAAATATCACTAATACAAAAAATACTAATATAAATAATATATAAATGATATATTATTATTTTTGTCTACTGAGATTGTTTTGCATTAGCTTGATGAGAAGTCGTATTTTACTTAAAGATTACAGCTTTGTAACAAACACAATTGTCTGTAATTGCTATTATTCTCAGCTGTGATTTTCATTACTGTAATACAGTATATGTTTACTATTATGTAAATAAATGTTATACATTATTTTAATATTTACTGAAACATAAAAGCAATTCAAAAATAGTACTACTAATACAAAAAAAAAAAATTTTTTTTTTTTGCTGCATCTGAGATTTTCATTATTAACTTTAACTTATTTCAGATGGCAAACTTCCCATCATTCTCTGCCATTCTTCACACTAGAGGATATGAAATTGAATTGTATGCTAGATTACATCAGGAGAAAGGTCTTTGACTACTATATAGACTTGGAATTCAGTTGAGCAGATGAAGACTCACCACGCAGATCAATGTCACTGTGTACTGGAGGTTCAGTTGAACAGGGTGGCAGTACAGCTTGGTTGAGCAGAGCCGGGCAGACAGTGAGCAAATGTTCCTCTGTCAGATGAGAGAGGTTCTGAAGCCCATAGTGCACCAGAATATCTTCTCCGGACACACACTGATAAACAGGGACAATGTCAAGTCAATGAAATAAAGCTAAGAATGACAAAACTAGTCCAATTATATACAGTATGAATTGTTTATTGTGTATGTTCTCAAATGTGTGGCATAGTCAATTGTCTATATAAAATGAGAAATACTTTAATAAATAACTTCCAGTAACTAAAGTGACCAGATTACCTGAGCATGCAGAGGAATGTTCGGATCCAATTTGTCTTGCACAATTGTCTCCAATAAACTGTTAATGCCATTGAGATCCAGTGAACCGTTTTCTCCGTAAACAGCCACAATATCCTTCACGAAAACCTGCTGCAGAGAGCTGGCTCTTAATCCTGAGATTACAGTTATTAGAAAGCCTATGAACACATGAGTGAAAGATTTGGGAATGCCTGCCATGCTTACAGACCACACGTTTCAGTCTGAAGCGATCCGAGTGAAGCGAAAGCAGCGAGAGATTTAAACGTCCAGTCTGGAGATTATCCCGGGAGCAGGACTGAATCTAACACAACACATCAGCAAGCAAAGTTGCATTTTAAGAATACAGATAAGAACAATTAAAAGAGTTAATTATTTCTTCACTATTAGTATCCTCGGTGACCTGACCGATATGTCGCGCCTCCATTTGGCACCCGACCAACCATGATAAATTCCGCTTGCTTCACCCACAAACAAACTAGTGCTCAAACCAGCAGCCTCCTGCGGTCAAAACATCCTGACTGTAATCCAGCAGAATAAGTGGCTTCATCAAAACCATCCAGTTATTCTGATACGAGATGGAGTACAAATGAAGTACACTAAAGTAACTTTTGCAAGACACCAATACAGACAAAAATACCGTTAGTTGTAAACAGCATGTGAATAAAAACGCCGTGCAAACATTGCACAATTTATTGATGGCATAGGCGGAGCCTATGTAAATACATACTATGCTACTCTGTATGCATTTATTTGATTCATTTTCAATTTCGCTGGCAACAGGCCTAATTGGAAATGTTAAGATATTTATGAATTCACCTATAACAGACACTGGGAGCAAACATATTTCAATTAATTACCTACTTGAATCTTGAAAAAAAATATATATATATATATTATTAGAATTATTATTTATTCTTAAAAAAACGTGCTCATTCAATTTTTACATTTTAACACTAGTTTTTAAAGTGTATAATAGGCTAAAGTTACATCCGTTAACACTATTTAGCCTACTTTTTAGAGCATTTTTCTTTAAAATCATTTTAGAGGACAGAAAAGTTCCCCTAATTCAAGTAGCATTGTTTTAAATGTTTAATTATGTTATTAACAGAGATGGAAACTCCAGTTTTCGACTTCAAGTTGCACTTAAGTCGCATAATAGCCCTGCGACTTGACTTCAGAGATTTGTGAACATATCTTTCTTACTTTCAAGAAGATATTAAAATCTATATTAAATCTTTATCTACCTCCTGTAACAAAAAGGCAACTAAAACTTCGAATGTATGCTCACTCTTTGGTGTTTTTGTGTAATTTTTATTTGATAATTTATGTTTTGAGGGAAGAATGTTTATTGTTATGTGATCAGCTTATTTATTTTATTTTTTTTGTCATTTATTTGTTTATTTTAGAAAATACAACTTCCACTCTATCTCTTTTGAATTTTAATTGATATGTATTGTTTGGCCATCCTTGAACCTCTGGCTCTTTTCCTTGACATATGTTTTCTTGCATTTATATTTTATGTGTTTAATAAAAAAAGTAAAAATAAAAAAACGGCTTGTGAACATGTCTGGTTATTGAACCAAGTTAACTCTGCTCTGCAGTGATGCTAAAGATAAAATTGGCCATTTTTTTATTTATTTATTTTTAATATGCAAAATGTTTAAGTAAATACATCCCTGAAATAAACTATTTTATAACTATACATTTTTTAATGACATTCTTAACTTAAAAGGATAGGGAAACTGCAGCTGGGGCAATATAAAAGTCTAGAAATCTTTAAATTCCTTTGGATGTCCAATAGTTAGTTCTAATAGAAATTGAGCTTTTAAATGTTTAGTTTATGTTGGAATCCTACAAATATAGGACCTACAGTATTGGATTTAAATTACACTTGTAAATCTGAAAGGAATCCTGGAGAGTTGCTACTATAGGAGTGTATGTAGAGCTCGACTGCAATTTGTTAAATTATCCTGTACCGCCATCTACTGGTGCAACTGAATAAAGCACCGCCGATCATGAGCGTAGAAGAAGAGTTACTTCCGGCAGTGAGTGGACGCTGGGATGGCGTTGCACCGTCAAATGGAATTCGCCCTCGGTCATGTGTACTGATCCGGTTTCTTCAAAGAGACCCGCATCTACGTCCTTTTAGCTTGAGGTATATACTTATTTCTTAACGTTCATTCAAACGCAGTTTGTTTTAAAGTCTTTTGTGGGCTTGGAAAAGCAAGCAGTTTGTCAAACCATAACGTTGTATGCAACTGTACTGCAGCTTCCTCACTGACAGCTCATTAGATTTACAACAGACGGTCAGTGTGGGATGTTCACACACTTTTCTTCTTTTAGGGACAATATGACAAATCAAATAATCATTTGAAGGTCATAATAACTAGAAGAACTCATTGAAGTGTCACTGTCCAGTCAGGGCTTGCTCAGTAGTCAGTACTATCATGAACGAGAGGTTATGTTCTCATTCAAAAACTAAGGAAATTAAAGCGCCCTGTAAAGTTTGATAACCAATGATATGTCACTTGCACTGTCTAGCAGGAGTTCTGTTAGTTTGTTGTGTGTTGTGCACACTCAGCTGCTCAGTTCTTATATATTGGAATGTGTAAAGCCATAAGGCTGACTGACTGATGGATTATGACTGGTGTCAAGTTCTGATTAAGTGTATTTTGTTGTTTGCAGAAGAATGTTTTTTTGTCAATGGGTGTGAGTCGGCTTGATGTTTTGTATAGAAGGCTTCTCCTCACCAAACTCTTCATTCAAGGATGGGGAAAGCCAGAGGACCTGAAAAGGTAAATTACTAAATAACTAAATAAAAATTCCTTTCCTTCCTTCCTAATACTAAATAATCCATAGTTTGACATGACAAAAATGCATAAAAGGTTTTATCTCAGTAATGGCAGGTGTGCCATTATCAAGCAGCTTGACATGAACAAAAAACAATGAGTGATCCTAATTATTTAATTATTTATTTATAATATTTAAATGTTTACTTCATTATTTATTTATTTATTTATTATATAATTATTTCATGGATATTACAGAATATTTGCGTTCCGGAAGATTATTGGCAACAGGGAGAGATGCAAGGATCTAGTACAGAGGGACTACCCAGTATTTATTGACAAGGTAGATCGATCGATCTATCTATCTATCTATCTGTCTGTCTGTCTGTCTGTCTATCTATCTTTATATTTATCTATATATAAAAAGGTATTCACACACACACACACATTACATACTTATATATATATATATATATATATATAAGTATGTAATGTGTGT
>JAFVLL020016725.1:16541-48482 GCA_021397915.2 Tor tambroides
AAATACGGAGTTCCTCAAGGATCTATTCTCGCTCCTTTATTGTTTTCACTGTATATGCTCCCTGTGGGAAGTATATTTAGGAAACATGCTGTTGCATTTCATTGCTATGCTGATGATATGCAGATTTATCTGCCATTTTATAAGGAAAATGGGTCTAATTTGAGTGCTTGTAAACTGCTTTATGGACATTAAAAAATGGTTGGCTGCAAACTTTTTAAAACTAAATGAAGACAAAACTGAGATCATGCTTTTTGGTTCAGTTGGAATCTGTTCTTCTATTCCTGCTGCTCTTGAATCTTTGAATGTATATAACAAAGCAGTGGTGAAAGATTTAGGTGTATTATTGGATCCTGATTTTAAATTTGACAAGCAAATTAATTCTGTGGTAAAGTCCTGCTTTTTTAAGCTGAGACTTATAGCGAAAATGAAGCCCTTGCTGTCTTTTAGTGCCTAGACTACTGTAATTCTCTTTATGTGGGAGTTAGCCAGAAAACCTTGGCTCGGCTACAATCAGTTCAAAATGCGGCAGCAAGACTGCTGACTGGCACTCGAAAGCATGCCCATATTACCACGATTTTGTCATCTCTTAAATGGTTGCCTGTGCAATTTAAAACTTTTATTGTTTGTTTTTAAATCTTTAAATGGACTGGCTCCAAAATATTTGGAAGCACTGGTGAGCCGTTATTCCTCCCTTAGGCCTTTGAGGTCTTCCGATCAGTTCTTTTTAGTAGTTCTTAGAACCAGATGTAAACTTAAAGGAGATTGTGCCTTTTCAGTTGCCGCCCCCATACTCTGGAATGCACTGCCTATGCATATAAGATCTGCCCAGTCCATTTCAATTTTTAAAGCCTCGTTAAAAGGATATTTATGATCGATTGCTTTTAATCAGTCAGAGTTTTGAACATTAATGGAAGTTTGATGTTTAAATTGTTTTTTGGTGTTCAAATTGTATATTGTACTGAGTCTGTCCTTCTTGTCATTCTTTTTATTATGCTTGTACAGCACTTTGGGCGACCTTGGTTGTAAAAATGTGCTTTAAATAAACAACTTGCCTGGTCGGTTCAGTTTTTAGCAGCTTGGCAGTGTAAAGACAACACATTATGAGATGGAATATCCCAGATTTAACACTCAAGAAAGGTCATTAAGTAAGCCTTATTAATATTCATGAGACAGGTGTTCCCCACAGTTTGATTTGTAATTCACATCATGGATTCGTGGCCTCTTTTGTCTTTTCACAACTAATTGCAAAAGTGTTTCTTCTCCAGCGGAAGAATGCAGATGTTCCAGTATTGTTAATAGAACCAAAGGTTTCGTTTTCTCACCATCTGTTAGCCTTCAGTTTTAATATAAATTTCTGTGTGTTTAAAAAGGCTTTGTTCTCTGTTTTAGGTTTGCATGCTGAGAAAGTCCAAAACCAAGCAGAAGAAACAATCAGGCAGTTTGAAGGAAGGCCGTTCCGACAGTCCAGCTCTCAATGATGGTGGGCAGTGACAAACCGCACAAACAGTTCATTGACAGCCCTTTACTGTCGCCTTGACAACTTTTCTTTTAGTCCGTTCTCTGTTCTTTATTACACTCTGGGTGGGTATCAACGTTACTTTAATGACTTTAGCTGATCTAGAATGTGTTACTCAGACATCTCTATCATCTCATAGTCTGTAGTGTTCAAACGCCCCATCTGACGATAGCACTGCAGTCTGTTTCTCAGGACTCTAGCTGCCCTTGGCCTGTTTCCGGCCTGTTTTTGCCTTAGATTCATGCTGGTGTAGATATTTTTGTTGGTTTTATTTTGATTGCCAAACCACATTTTTCTTTTCAAAGGGAATATTGTCTTAAAGTAGTCCATCACTGAAATGCTACGGCACATATTAATAATCAACCAGTATTTAATCACATTGCGCTCATCACAAATTCCAAAAATTACAGTTTTGTTTTGAACATCGCCAAGTTCGTATGTGACGGTGGCCTTTTTGGTTTATGGTACATACTGTGACTCACCAGGTCATTTTTTGTCTTTAAATGAATATTGTTAATCTTACTTGAGGTTTATTTGCAATAGCAGCCCCCTAGTAGCTTTCCACAAGTATCTGAACCAAAATAATGCAGTATAAATGTACAGACAACTCTAGTTCTTCTCCATTAAGAGCACATTTGATTGTATAAGTGGATAGGGGAGAGATAATTGTCTTTGTATATCAATTTTGTAGCTTTTTGGAGGCGTAATCATGCGCGAGAAACAATGTGGCGTCATCACAGCCGTTTTGTAAAAGGTGGATGAATATCAATAGCTTTTTGAACATGTGTGGTACCGAAAAATACTGTGAAATGCTTAAGTTGTGGATTTTACGAAGGATGAATGTTTGTAAATTCTCTGCGATGTTTGTGGACATATGCACCACTTTTGGTGTTGATAGTAATATTATGCCGTACGATACTTGATAAAACATTCCATGCAAGATCACGTAGCATATGCGGTATTTAACGTGGTGCCAGTTAGTGTAACTGATCATATGAACCTTTAAGCCAACATAGCTTTATCATGTTCTAGTGAAAGCATTGATATGTAAGTAAATAAATATGTTACTGTTACCTGACATTGCAGACAGTCGTGTAAAGCTACTCGTCATATTGCTAAAACTAGAGGCGAGCACAGTGCTGTAATATATTGGCTAGTGTATATGTGGTTTCTGTACAGTGACTGGTCAGCCCTGGATTCATGAGGCTGGCCTTAGGTTTTGTATGTATGATTGGTTAGACACTCCACTCCTCATCAGGCTTACGTTATTGGCAGGCTGTTGCCCTGTAAACGTGCTGGATACAGGGCGCAGCCTCGGCCACCTACGGGACGACTGTCTGACTTCATCTACCTCGTCTCACCGGCACACAACACTCCGAGAATCAAGTTCTGCCAAGCTCGCCCAAAGACTTGCGCCTGCTTTTCATCCTGCACTTCATGGATTGGGTCTGGGAATATTCGGAATAGACCTTAATCGAGTTGGATGCCACATTGAATTTAACACAGATGAAAGAGAAAGTGTGACAAGCTAGAGCAAAACAGACACTGTTTTTGGAATCAGCACCGCAAAATTAGTAGGGTCCTATGATTTCCGTGATTCGGAAAACGTGAAATCCAGTCATAAAAACGGAATTTGCCAAATTATGGATGGATAAATCAAAAGTAGGTCTGTACACTTAAATCACAATGCAATATGGACTAGTGTCTGTGAATATTAAACCGCAAAATACCATTTAAATATGAATCCTGCATGCTCTTCTGTTTCTGTGTGAATGAATGATGCAGACGCGCAGTTTTGTTTAGTACACACGTACTGAAGTGCGCATGATGCTTGCGGCGTTTTCAGCCTCTGCCGCCTCAATATATGAGTACATAAACACATGAATATGATCTCTACAACTGCTCTGAGAGTCACTTAATGAGCATTTAGTAAAACTATCCTCATATCATATACAAACAGAAACCTAAAGGTTTTCACAGCAAACTGTCAAAATAAAAGTTCGGTTTAACTTGAAGAAACTATGACAAAAATATATTACTTAATATAATGATAATGTAATGATATATATTACTACTACTACTAAAATTATTATTAAAACATTATTTTCAAAGGAATATTTACCAGAATGTAGAAAACTGTAAATCCACAACACGGTATGAATAAAATACATTATTTTTTTAAATAAAATTAATTAAAGATGATTTTGATAATTAATATTTTAATGAAACTATTACAGTGGAATCCAGAAAATTAATGGAAAACAGGATTTGGTAAAAAAAAAACAAAAAAAAACTGAATTTGAGGAAAAAACAAAACATATTTCATAGGGCCTTAAAAATTGATTGATTTGTTAAGCTTTTAATAAATTGCTGTTTAATATTGTAAGTTTCATGATTTCAATTAATTACTCATGCTTTTTGATTAATAAAATTGGTAACACTTTACAATTAGGTTCAACATTAGTTAACTACATTAGTTAACATGAACTAAGAATGAACAATACAGCATTTAATAATCTTAATGTTCATTTCAGCATTTACTAACACATTAAAATCACAAGTTGTGTTAGTCAACATTAGTTAATGGACTGTGAACTAACATGAACAAACAATGAATGACCGTATTTTTATTAACTAACATTAACAAAGGTTAATAAATAGTGTAATTAATGTAATGTTCATTGTTCATGTTAGTTAATACATTAACTAATGTTAACAAATGACACCTTATTGTAAAGTGTTACCATAAAATTTTATTTAACCATTAAAACAGAGTCTAAAAAAATTTAAATGAGAAAAAAAAAAAAACAGAATCCAGAAAAATTAAAAATGGAAAAAACGGAATTTGGAAAAAAATCAAATGGAATTTGGGAAAAAATAAAATGGATTTCATAGGGCCCTAAATAAGTAAGAAACAAGTACTGGATTTCATTCAGCTAATATAATGCAGGCCGGTGTTATATATAGTATGACCGATGGTTTAGGTCACAGTGGCTCAGTTTTTTGTTGTTGTTGTTCAATGACAGATCTAAGATGAAGATGCAGTCTTCTCTCGCTGATTCGCCCTCTCTCGTGTCGTTCTTTTGCCAGCGATGTGTACAGTGGTGATTTCTGCATTAGTCGTGCCTGTTGCCAGGACAACCCCTCGGGCTAACGTGCTGTTCTGTGGTGTGGTTTGGCCCGAGCTCTGCGTTTAGTGCCTCATATAAGTGCTTCTAGAACGTCCGCGGTATTGCCGTACGTGTGCGTTTAACTCCATGCCATTCTGTTTGTTCTGATGGTTCAGTGACTATAAAGTAGAACCGTGCTGTTCTAGGTCTTTTAGAGCTGATGTGCCTCCTAATAGGGTGAATCGCATGAAAAATGTGTCACATTTCACCCCAAAAAATCAAAAGAAAAAAAGTCTAAATTATATTAAATTAGAACTTCAGGATCATTTAAGATTTGTTTTTTTGACATTCTTTTCATGAAAATCTCATGACACTATAATGCATCCGGATTTATTATACCATAAAAAATTTAATTTGCATTAAAAGGAGTACAACATTTACTACAGTTCTGTATAAATACTTGACAATATCTTGAAAAGAATGACAAAAGCAAAGTGTAATTTCTTATTTCTTTTGATTTTAGAATGAAATATGACCTTGTTTTGTGAGATTCACCCGATAACTTTGTTTGGTCGAAACTGTTTAAGTTATTTTACCTCCTGGTGAGATTGAAGTTTTCTGATTACTTCTTGTAAAGTGGGTTAGAATTAATGTTCTGAGATCTATATAGATGTATATTTTTGGAGAGAAAATGTTTTTAATTTGATCTATAAAGATATTGCACTGACTGTACTGTTTTAAAGATGCTTTTAAGTGTACATTGTGTTTAATGAATATTAAATAACTAAATGTATAGATATATCATTAGCTGTATAACAGATGGATGTGTCCAATGAAAAAAAAATAGACATAAATTTGGACTTTTTAATACAGTTCGGTTCTGTCTTTTTATTTTGCATGATTTTAGAAATTCCTATTGTACAAAGTAACAAACTTGATCGTTCAAAAAGCACCAAACATGAGCCATACATCACTCTGTGCCTTCTTTTCTACAAAACATGATTAGTAGGTCAGTCATTTATTTACAACAGTATAAAATGGCTAAAGTTATGCATATTGAGAAATCATCAAATTATTTTACACCTAATGATTTTCAAGTTTCCTCAGTATAAATGATTTAAAAATAGTAAGAAGTAGTTTCTTCTCAAATAAATAGCTTAAATGAGAGTATGATCTGGCATGGGCACAGAATTTAAGGGCAGTATGAAGCGAGGGCTCAGCCCAGGCTAATGTTCCCACCATACAATGTGATGAGAAGAATCATTGCAAATCCTGTCAGCATTCCTGCATTCTGGATGGCAAAAAAAATGATATCGGCCTTCGTGCTCTGCACTTGTTCACTGGCAATCATGTTCATTTCAGGCAGCTAGGTGAGAGAGAGAAAGAAGGCTTAGGATTTGCTCCGCTAACACAGATTTATGTCATTGAAAGTGGAGCCAAAGTCATTTTCTCCTCATTTTAACCCTAAATAAATGAATAATACGTTTGAAAAATATGTTTAAAAAACATGTATGCTCCATTTAAATGAGTAGCCTAATAAAGGGTATTTTGTTTTACTTGAAGCGGGTCACATCGCCATTTTGAGACATGACCAGTTTAATACTGCTCACTTTATCTAATAACGCGCCTGTTATTTGTCACAGAATATATTACTGAGGCAAACAGTGTGTTTCTAAAATGCATTTTTTGATGCTGCCTTCAAGCCTGTAGGTGTCAGTATAGGACCAGAATGATTTGCCAGGATTGTTACAAACAGGCAATAAATTCTGACAAAAATGGTAACATAGTATTTCTTATTTTGCTCAAGTCATGGAGAAATAAGCCCTAAATGTTATAAGTTTAAATGGTAGCATTGAAATACCCTTTCATTCACAAATTTAAGGGTCAGTATGATTTTTAAAATGTTTTTAAAAGAAGTCTTTTATGCTTACCAAAACCGTATTTATTGGATCAAAAGAACAGTAAAAACTGAAATATTAAGTGTTTACTATTTTAATATATTTATTTCAGTGATGGCAAAGCAGATATTACTCCTTTAGTGTCTTTAATGACACATGATCCTTCAGAAATCATTCTAATGTACTGATTTGCCACTCAATAAACATTTCTTATTATTATGAATGTTGAAAACAGTTGTGCTGCTTAATATTTTAGTGGAATACTGTTTTACAGGATTCTTGAAAAAGAAAATTCAAAAGAACTATTTATTTCACTGCAAAAAATAAATAAAAATGAGTAAATAAAAAAAAGTCTCGCTTTCCATGATATCTAAAAATTCTTCAATCAATCAATCAATCAAATCTAATACAAAAAAAAATATCTGCCAGTGGGGCAAAAAAAAAAAGTTCTAAGGCAAAACAAGACTATTTTTCTTATGTCATTGGCAGATCATTTTTCTTTTTTTAAGCGTAAACACAATTTTGATACATTTTTTAGAAAACAAGACTTAATATCTCACACCATTTTAGTTTCTCAAGTAAATGTAACTTAAGACTATTTGTTTTTTATGTGTACTGGAAAATGGCAACTAAGAAAATCATTTTTGCAGTGTTCAAATAGAAATGCTTTCATTCTGAATGTCTTTACTGCCACTTTTGATCAATTTAATGCGTCCTCACTGAATAAAAACATTAATTTCTTGATGAATGTGATAAAATGTTATGTGCTATGCTTTCTAACCCACACTGCTCTTACCATATCAGCCAAGGCGATGTAAAGGAACATGCCACCAGCAAAGGCAAAGATGATGCTGGGGGCAAAAGCGTTTCCCAACAAGATGCCCAGGACCAGGCCCATGTAGCAGGACATAGCAGACAGCAGGTTGAAGAAGGCAGCCTGTGGAACACTCAACCCTGCGTTCAGCAGGATAATGAAGTCGCCTACAGGGGGAGACAGAACGCAAATATACTTTGCATGGTTTTTTTTTTTTTCATGAAGGTCAACAATCAAAGGGCAGTAGTCATAGAGGTGGTTTGGCACAGGGGTTAAAGGTCAAAGCTGACAACATTTCCGGTCAGGTCAAAGAGTCTGTCTTTCTCTTACCCAGCTCATGAGGGAATTCCTCACAGACGATAGCAATAGAAGTGCTAAAGCCGTTGAGAATAGAAACAGAGAATGAAGCACCGATGGCCAATCCGTCAATGAAGTTGTGGAGAGCATCGCTCAAGGAAATCATCCATGCCACCGTCTTCACACTGGACAGCTGTCTTCCTCTGAGCCATCTGCAAGACCCCTGTAACGACATTCACATCGAAATTATAACCTCATTTTGCACTTTAACAGCATTGCTGTAGCCTGGGTTCATATTTCAAATACTATTTACTTTTAGCCCCAAGATCTAACTTTTTGTATTGTTGCAGGGGTGAAATGACGATCCCAACTGCATGGTGCTCGTGATGTAGGTCAAAGGGCAGAAGACAATCTTGTTTCAGCTGTGACAGATGAAAGCAAACACAGCTGTGTGTGTCTCTGCGGCTGGAGTGTAAGTTGCACTGATCTGTACGCAATCAATTTCTTAAATCTTTGCTAAAAAACTGCTTTTTAAAACTCCAGACACTCGCGTTACATGCTAAGGACACTTAAACAGCTGATTGGGGGCTTTCAAATAACTGTATTTGATCTTGCTGAAGGAGAACTGTTATAACATGACCCAAGATTCTGGTTTAACCATTGACCACAGTCTGACTTTGCAACTTAATAGTGTAATATACTGGTCGTCATGACAAATAATTAGTATTTATCTATGTTTGATAATGACAGACACTTTCATGTAATCTTAAATTGCTTACTGTTGTGATAATCAAACAGTCTTTATAGATATCATAAAAAAATCGAGGTGTTTGCTAATCCAAGCATCACTGATATAATTGCTTATATGGTGATTTGAATAAATCTATACGATAAAAAATGGAATTATTAGTATTAAAATTTGGGGCATAACTTTTTCTGCACAGTTTAAGCACAAAATCCCACAGACTTGCATTTGAGGAGGTTCCTCAGTCCTTTATAGAGAGTAGACTATCATAGAGACTTGAGGAGGTGGGCTCTTTAAGAGCATGTAACGGCAAAGCAATTCCTTGGCATCCTGTTTTTGCATGAACAAGCACCACAGAAAATGTAAAAATCTAGTTTTACTACAACAAATTTACCATTTGTTTAACTAGTTTTAGCTTCATTTCAAGTGGGAATGGCTGGCCTATTTATATCACATATTTATTTTTATATTATTTATTTTTATTTTTATACAACCCTTCAAAAGTTTGGGGTTGGTCTCTCATGCTTACCAAGGCTGCATTTATTTGATCAAAATTGGTAAAACAGTAATATTGTGAAATAATTTAATTTAAAATAAGTGTTTTATATTTGAATATATTTTAAAATGAAATTCATTCCTGTGATGCAAAGCTGAACTTTCAGCAGTCATTACTCCAGCCTTCAGAAATCATTCAGTATGATTTGCTGCTCAAAAAAAAAAAAAAAAAAAAAATTATATATATATATATATATATATATATATATATATATAATCATCAAAGTTGAAAACTGTTGTGCTGCTATTTTTGTGCTATAATATTTCTGCTAATATATTTTTGTCACTTTTGATTTAATGTATCCTTGCAGAATATAACTTTTAATATCTTAATAAAAAAAAAATACTGACCTCAAACTTGTGAACAGTAGTGTATTTATTTAATATTATACTTTAGTTTTTATATTATACTTGGATCACTAAGCAACCATGTAGAACGCACTAGCAACCACAAAGCAATGCCCTTACATAGGCAAGCACCACTCACACTGAAAATGTAAAAACGTAGTTTTACTGTAGTAAATTTACCATTTCACATTTTAGCTTCATTTCAAGTGGGAACAAATCGTCATTTTTTTCCCCCCCAAACTGTTAGCTATTTTTATACTGTTTATGTAACACATGGCTATATTTAGTCCATTCACATCTCTTTTGGCATTATGTAGTTCTGGTGAGATCTGACCAGCTGTACCTGCTCCACTGGAGGGTCAGAGGTTATGCTGACTTTGTCGCTACTGGCAAAGCTGAAGTCAGAGTCCACCGTAGTGATGGCGCCGTTCTGTTGGACGCCCTCTGAGGGCTGGAAGTGACTGTGTCCGTGGTCCTGCTGGGGTTCGAAAGTGAATCGTATATGATTACTGCATATGGTTTTAAAGAACATACATGCTAATACACAACACATCTGAAGCTCTGGCATTTACTTGCAGTTAATTGGAATTATATATGTATATTAAGTATGAGATAATATAGAGTCAATAGTTAATTATCACAAAATAAACTTTTTATCACTCTGAAGGAATTGGTTTAGCGATAATGACCTGCTGACTGTGCACTATCCTGCTCATTATGCAACTACTGTATTTATCAAATATCAGATATGTTATATTGGTTTGAGTATATTTTATTACAAAAGAATGCATAGTGAAATATCATCATATTATGAGAATATCTGACAGCAGAATGCTGTGACTGATCAGTCAGAATCAAGTATACCAGAGAGCCATGTAATTATGTATTTTACTATTGTAGATTAGTTATATATTATATAAAGACTACAAAATTAATGAAGATATCACTTGAATACAGCATTCGAACATTCAGTCTTCATAATACTGAGATGAACCCACCACATGTTCTGGTTTCAGGACTATCCTCAGGATTTTTTCAGTGACGTACAGCGCGTAGAATCCACCAAAGATCCCGACAGCTTGGAAAACGTAACCGTCTGCTTTTGGGTCAAACCCAAAGGCCTGTTCAATTAGAGGAAATGTGTCTTTGAGCAAGTTAAACCAGGTACCCAGAGTCCCACATGTACACATGCACATTATTAGTTCAAGTTAAACTGCAAACCCAAAATGTAACCATTGCAAAACAAACGTCACGTCATGCAGCAATCATGTCATCACATATCAAGAAACATTTGCAGCACTTCTAGAAAATAAAAACGAATTAATGAGTCCAGTTCAAAGAGCATTTGCATTTTATTATTATGCAATCATTTTAAGCATAAATAATCTGCATCAGCATCATGTTGCTGATAAGAAGGCAATTAAAGATGTATAATGGTAGCTTGTCGGTTGGAGGTTGATTTCTATGAAGCAAGAATGAACCAGTGCAGGTTACTGGGTTCATTATCCTGTTTTGCCACCAAAATGACCTTCAACAACCTCTTAGAAGACTGTCCTAAACTGACCTAAATGACTTGAAGGAAATTTCCAGGGGACTAATGCAGACTTTGAACTGTGAATGTGATAAACTGAGAAATGGAAAAGCATTTCACCTCAGGTATAAGTTGGAGAGCAGCATTGGAGAAGAGTGTGCCAACAGCTAAACCAATGAAGTAGGTGAGCACTTTGGGGAAGTAAGGCTTTTTAGTTACGGGAATGAGAGTCAGACCCAGCAGTGACGCCAGATTAATGATGGTAACAGCCAAGAAGCCAAATCCCCATACTGTGTGCAGAAAGAAAGGGGAGAGCTCACACAGCTAAAATTATACATTAGAGAAAATCACATTTCACCTCAAAATTAAAAAAAAGAAAATTATGTTTTGCATTAAAAAAGATTTTTACTTTGTGATGTTATTTTTAAGACAAGTAATCATAATTGTCTGTAATCGCCAGTTACTTCTTTACTTTATTACAGTACTTTATTACTCTATTATACTGATACACAGCTTTGTTTTTAAAAAATAAGAAAAAAAGCAATAAAAATAATATATGTACAAAAATACTAATTTAATGCGTAGTGTCTTTTCATCTTTCAAGTCAAAATAAAGAAAATCGTGTTTTTCATAAAGACTTTGGCTTTGTGACATTTTCTTTACTGTAAACCAGTATATTTTTACTCTATTAGAGCATTAAGATAAGTATTATTTTAGTATCATAGTTTTTATAAATAGTTTGAATTGTTTTTTGCTCTTTTTTTTTCATTTTAATTTTAAAGTTTTAGTAATTTGTGTTTTTGTCATTTTTATTTTATGTCCATATAGTTTTAAATCGTTTTTATTTTAGTTTTAGTTAAATGAGTACATTGTTAAACTTGTTAAATGAAAACCTTACATCTGGCCTTGGCAACTAGCTAAAAAAAAATTAAAGTTTTTAAATATAATTTCAGTTAATGTTTATTTCAAGTAACTAAGTTTTAAGTTAAGTAACTAATGCTTTTAGTTCTAGTTTAGCTAACTATAATAACTCTGAATAAGTCATTGCAATTTGCATAAAGAAAGATTTTTGCTTTGCAACAATTTTTAAGACAACTAAGCAATCATCTGTACTTATTCTTAATTGGGAATTTCATTACTGTAATACAGTACATTTTTACTTTCATAGAAAAAAAACCTTTTTTATTTAAATAAATTTAAATAAGTTTACAGTTTTTTAATTTATTTAAAATAAAAATAGCACTAAAGTTATGTTTTGCATAAAGGAAGGCTTTTGGTTTGTGACATTATTTTTAATCCAATTAGACACAATTGTCTGCAATTGCCATTATTCTCAACTGTGACTTTCATGACTGTGATAAAGTATATTCTTATTATAGTATATTATAGTTGTTTTCAAATTAGAATAAATAATAATAGTTATAAATAATATATAATTATTTTTCAGCTTATGAGGTTGTTTTGCATTAATAGAAATATTTTGCATAAAGAAATATTTTTGAAGACAACTAAACACAACTGTTTGTAATTACCATAATTTTCAACCATGATTTTCATTACTGTAATACAGTATATTTTTAATATAGTAAAACATTTTAAGACATATATGTATAGTAGTAAAACATAGTGTTTTTAATACTAATTTAAATCATATTTTTTTTGTCTTCTGAGATTTTGCATACAGAAAGATTACAGCTTTGTAACATTAAACACATTTGTCTGTAATTGCTATTATTCTCAGCTGTGATTTTCGTTACTGTCATGCAGTATTTATTTACTATTATAGTAAATGAATACTGTTATACAGTGTTGTTTTAATATTTACGCTAAATAAGCAGAAAAGCAGTACAAAAATAGTACTAATACTAAAAAAAAATACTAATTTAAAACATTTTTTCAACTTCTGAGATTTTCATTATTACTTTATATTAACTTTACATATAACTTATTTCAGGTGGCAAACTTCCCGTCATTCTCTGCCATTCTTCACACGGAGAGGATATGAAATCTAAATGTATGCTGGTTTACTCAGGAGAAAGGTCTTTGACTACTATAGACTTGGAAAGTTCAAATATTAAGTATTCGGCAGATGAAGACTCACCACGAAGGTCAGTGTCACTGTGTACTGGAGGTTCAGTTGAACAGGGTGGCAGTACAGCTTGGTTGAGCAGAGCTGGGCAGACAGTGACCAGATGTTCCTCTGTCAGCTGAGAGAGGTTGTGAAGCCCATAGTGCACCAGAATATCTTCTCCAGACACACACTGATAAACAGGGACACAAGTCAATGAGATAAAGCTAAGAATGACAAAACTAGTCCAATTATACAGTATTTTTGTTTATGCTCTCAAATGTGACACATAATTAATGGCTAAAAATATAAAATCTCAAATATCATTTACAAGTTTAATAAATACTTTTAAAGAACTAAAATAACCAGATTACCTGAGCATGCAGAGGAATGTTCGGATCCAATTTGTCTTGCACAATTGTCTCCAATAAACTGTTAATGCCATTGAGATCCAGTGAACCGTTTTCTCCGTAAACAGCTACAATATCCTTCACGAAAACCTGCTGCAGAGAGCTGGCTCTTAATCCTGAGGTTACAGTTATTAGAAAGCCTATGAACACATGAGTGAAAGATTTGGGAATGCCTGCCATGCTTACAGACCACACGTTTTAGTCTGAAGCGACCCGAATGAAGCAAAAGCAGCGAGTGTTTTAAACGTCCAGTCTGGAGATTATCCCGGCAGCAGCGCGCGACTCTTGAGGACTGAATCTAACACAACACATCGGCAAGCAAACTGCCATTTTAAGAATAAAGATAAGAACAATTAAAAAAAGTTAATTATTTCTTCACTATTAGTATCCTCGGTGACCTGACCAATACGTCGCGCCTCCATTTGGACCCCAGCCAACCATGATAAATTCCGCATGTTTCACCAACAAACAAACTAGTCCTCAAACCAGCAGCCTACTGCGGTCAAAACATTCTGACTGTAATCCAGCAGAAGTGGCTTCATCAAAACTTTCCAGTTATTTTGATAGGAGTTTGAGTACAAATGAATTTACACTAAAGTCATTTTTGAAAGACATTAATACCAGCAAAATTACCAACTAGTCAACTAAGTGAACAGCATGTGAATAAAAACGCCGTACTTAACGTTACCCAAATTTCTAACTAGCAATCATTGCATAGTTTATTGATTGTAGGCGGGACATGAGCGGAGCCTGTAGGCTATCTAATTACAATGCTATTCTGTGTTCATTTATTTTTATTCATTTTCGTTTTCGCTGACAATAATTTGAAATGTTCAGATATTTATAAATCCACCTATAACAGACACTGAGAGCAAATATATTTCAATTAGCCTAATTACCTATAGAGGCACTTTTGACTACTTAAATCATCTTCAGAACACAAATTAAAATATTTCTGATGAAATCTGAGAGCTTTTTGACCCTGCATAGATAGCAAGGCAACTGACACATTCAAGGCCCAGAAAGGTAGTAAAGACATTGTTAAAATTGTCCATGTGACAGCAGTGGTTCAATCGTAGACTGACACGAAAGAGAAGAAATTGTTGAATAAAGTTGTTGTTTTTGTTACTTTTTGTTGCCCACAAAAAGTATTCTCGTAGCTTCATAAAATTACAGTTGAACCTCTGATGTCACATGGACTATATTATCAATGTCCTCACTACGTTTCTGGGCCTTGAACATGTTCGTTGCATTGCTGTCTATGCAGGGTCAGAAAGCTCTCGGATTTCATCAAAAATATCTTAATTTGTGTTCTGAAGATGAACGAAGGTCTTACGGGTTTGAACGACATGAAGATGAGTAATTAATGACAGAATTTTCATTTTTGGGTGAAAAATTAATAAAAATGTGTTTTGTTTATAAAAACGTGCTCATTCTGTCAGTTTTAACCTTTTAACACTAGTATATGTTTTTAAAGAGCATATGTTATAAATAGTACATTTTATTAAAGAGATGCAATAAAAAAGTTACATCCCTTAACACTATTTAGAGCATTTTTCTTTAAAATCATATTGGAGGACAGAAAGGTTACCCTAATTTAAGTAGCATTGTTTGAAATGTTTAGTTGTGTTATTAAACCAAAGTTGAAAAAAAAAAAACAGCATATGCTGGTTAGGTAGGTTTTGAAGCTAGGATGCTGGTTTGAGCTGGTTTAAGCTGGTCTTTAGCTGGTCCTAAGATGGTCCTAAACTGGTCCAACCAGCTTAAGACCAGCATATGACCAGCTAAGGACCAGCTTAAACCAGCAATGGACTAACTTAAACCAGCTCAAACCAGCATCCTAGCTGCAAAACCTACCTAACCAGCATATGCTGTTTTTTTCCAATAGGGTATACTCTGCTCTACAGTGATGTTCAAGATAAAATTGGAATATATGTAAATATTTTCCTAAAATAAATTGTTTTATAATTATAAATATATAATGATCTTCCTAACTTGAAGGGATAGGGTGGGAAACTGCATCTGGAGCAATAAGAATTTTAAAAGTCAAGAAAAGAAGTCTTTAAATTCCTTTCGATGTCCAACAGGGATATGTAAGAAATCATAGTTCTACTGGAAATACTGCTTTTAAATATTTAGTTTATATTGGAATCCCATAAAGACAGGATCTACAGTATTGGTTTAAAATGACACTAGCAAATCTGAAAGGAGAGTTGCTACTAGGAGTGTGTATGTTAAATTATCCTGTACAGCACCGCCATCTACTGGTGCAACTGATTACAGCACCAGCGATCATGAGCGTAGAAGAAGAGTTACTTCCGGCAGTGAGTGAACGCTGGGATGGCGCTGCAGCATCAAATGGAATTCGCCCTCTGTCATGCGTACTGATCCAGTTTCTTCAAAGACACCCACATCTACGTCCTTTTAGCTTGAGGTATATACTTATTTCTTTATGTTCATTCATGCGCAGTTTGTTTTAAAGTCTTTTGTGGGCTTGAAGAAGTAAGCAGTTTGTCAAACCATAACGTTATATACAACTCTACTGCAGCTTCCTCACTGACAGCTGATTAGAATTAGAATCAGTATTAGAAACCAACTAATCGTTTTAATGTCAAAATAACAAAAAGAACTCGTTTAAATGTCATTGTCCACTTATCAGGGGTTGCTCAGTCAGTAGTCATTCTGTCTTGAATGACAGGTTATGACATGTCCAGTAACGTTACCTCATTCAGAAACGAAGGAAATTATAGCGCCCTGTAAAGTTTGAGAACCAAAGATATGTCATTCGCACCGCCTAGCAGGAGTTCTGTTAGTGGCCTATAAGTGTGTGTTGTGCTCCTAAATCCACTCAGCTGCTCAGTTCTTATATATTGGAATGTGTAAAGCCATAAGGCTGACTGACTGATGGATTATGATTTGTGTCAAGTTCTGATTAAGTGTATTTTGTTCTTTGCAGAAGAATGTTTTTTTGTCAATGGGTGTGAGTCGGCTTGATGTTCTATATAGAAGGCTTCTCCTCACCAAACTCTTCATCCAAGGATGGGGAAAGCCAGAGGACCTCAAAAGGTAAATTACCAAAAAAACAAACAAAAAAAAAAACAATAAATCTTTGAAGACTTCTCTGATGGTGTGATTAAATAATGATGCTTAACTAATAATTAGAGATGATGTGAGTGCTATGAATTATGTTCATATTTCATTTAAAGGTGGACTTTAAAGTTTATTGTACCAAAAGAATCTTCCAAAGAAGACCAATGTGGATGTAGGATCAAACCCAATGAATATATACAGTTTAAAACCAAAAATACAAATGATATGTACAGTTAAATTTTACTTGTAGTTTTGAGGGCAGACAATAGCATATTACATAATTAGCCACATGATAATAAATAATCCATAGTTTGATGTGAAAAAACAAACAAACACACGTATAAAAAAAAAAAGAAAAGATTTATTGAGGGCAATATCTGTAGTAATTTGTATAAAAAGTTTTATCTCAGTAATGGCAGGTATTCCATTATCAACCAGCTTGACATGAACAAAAAACAATGAGTGTGCCTAATTATTTATTTATAATATGTTGTTTAATTGCTTAGTTAATTATTCATTATTTTATTAATTATTTAATTTAATTTGGGATATTACAGAATATTTGCATTCCGGAAGATTATTGGCAACAGGGAGAAATGCAAGGATCTGGTACAGAGGGACTACCCAGTATTTATTGACAAGGTAAGAAACATTTTCTCTATATTTGTATGTATGTATGTATTGTTGTGTATCTGTGTGCACATTTTCTAAATCTACATTTGTTTTGGGTTTTTTTAAATAAACACCTATTCAGCATAATTGAAAATTGCATTACGGCCCATTAACTGTGTGTTATCGCTGTGCCCAAAGGTAGAAGATCACACAGATTGCAAAATTCACAATGGTCATTTCATATCGCCACTGGAGCACTTTGTCCCAGGCATCTTGCCAACTGAGTCCGTCAAAGCCCGGTAACCAAAACAAATCACCCACAAACACTGAATGCAAATGTGAAGGATTAATATGACTTATTGTGTGGCTTGTATTCAAAGTTCTTTCAAATGAAGACATTTTGTTTCAACTTTCCCACTAGATTCCAGTTTATTGTACCTAAGAAATGGAAAAGGCACAGACCAGTTTGTATTCACCTGGCTGGAACGGGAGACCATGTGAGTGTGCAAAATCTGGGATTGTTTGCACAATATCCACTCTTACCATACAAATGTTTCAAAAACATTTTACCAATCCCAAACTTGAAACGTAGTGTATCAGTAACATATGGTTCAGCTGATATTAGAGATATTTATTGATAGTAGTCAATATTGGTTTTATTTTTAGTTAATGTCTATCATATCTGTTTTTTCTTCATTAACTTTTAAAAACAGTAATAATTTAATAACACTGCTAAATGTAATTTCAGCAATTCTTACATTTATTTTTTTTAATACTGTACTTTATATAGTGATGCCTAAATGCAGCTGTAGCACCTTTAGAATGATTTACTGTTTTAATTTATTTAGTTGTTTATTTTAGACAAATATTTAATATTGTGAAAAATGATCAATTATTGGCCCTAAGTTGAAAATAGTTATTGTCTTATCAGTATCATCTAGGATTTTATGCATCTCTCTTTTTTTTCGTGTTGCAGTTTTTCTGGAGAAGACGAACACTAATGGCCAGACCAATGATTAAAGAATCAGGGATGGCATCTCTGCTGTTGGAGAATCCTTATTATATCCTTAGAAATGTTAAACTACAGATCACATATTAGTTTGCCATGTAAACCCTAGTATCTAGATCTTACCTGACACCTCCTTGACTCTGCGCCATACACGGATACAGGAAACCTAAAGACCAGCTGTGAGTGTTTGTTTACATGCAGCAGCTATTGTTGTCCATGTCTTTAGAATGAACAATGCATGTTTACATATGATTTGTGTTTTTGATGCAGTCGCTCCAGTCTGAAGAATGTCTCAGACCTGTTTGTGATGGGTGGAGCGCTGATCCTGGAGTCCGCTGCACTGTTACACTGGCTGGAGCGAGAGGGTTTCTGGCCTCTAGGCATGACTGGCATTTCTATGGGTGGACATGTAGGTTCTGCGTTCCTCATTTACATTTTACTTAATTAGTTCATGTTGTTTCTAATCAAATGTGTTCAGAAGAACCTCTTTCATATCCTGTGTAACACATCCCATATCTGTTGTTCGTTTTCTTCCTAGATGGCGTCATTAGCTGTAACAAACTGGCCCAAACCAATTCCACTCATACCTTGTTTATCCTGGACGACCGCTTCAAGTGTTTTTACCACAGTAAGATTTAAGTTGGATTAATGTTGCCTACAAGTCATTTTGGATTGGTAATATTAAGAAGATGCTACAAAATCATAACTACCACTGAGAAACTTGTTTTTAGCTCTGATTAGTCAAGTCAGTCAGTCATTGGTCAAAATTTAAGTTTTAAATGTGAATATTGATGGTACGTTTTTAGTGTGAATGCATTTTGTGATCTTTTTATGAACAACAACTATCATTTCTTCTAGAAAATACTGCTTATTTAGTGAGTTTATGTAATGTAAGACACTGGCAGCACAAGAATGTAAGCAATTGCACACCTAATGCATGTCTTTTGCCCTTCATTTTATGGAATTATCTCTGAAGAGCTTATACCTTTGAACTTACAGTATATTTGTCAGAAAAAGAAAACTGATAGTGAAAGTATGTAGCAGTGTTACTATTATCAGTTAAGAATATGTTTTATTAATATTTTGAATTAATTTCTATTTTTAAATTTCCTTTTTAATTTTATATTTTTAATCATTTTGTTGTTTCTGTCTTTTTTAATTCTATATAGTTTTATTAATTTTATTACAGCTTTATTTTAGTACATCAGTTAAGTAATGTTGCCTTGGCAACTAGTTGAAATAAAATAAGTTTTCTTATTTTATTTCAGTTAGCGTTGTTATTTATTTATTTTTTTTAATTGAAATAAAATATATATATATTTTTTTTTACATTTTTTAAATTTTTTTTTAGTTTAACTGTAATAACCCTGGTATGTAGGAATTTCCCATGACTTAAAGGTAGTATTAGTCACTTAGCTACTGAACTTCATAGCCGTGAATAACTTTACGTCTTCATTCCTGCGTCAGTGACTCGACAGCAACAGAACATGGTTATAGACGTCACCAAGTGTCACTCACTCCCATTTACAATTGTTAATGTTCAATAATTTGTTCATTCATTGATTCAATTGACCTAAAATAAAAGGGAATCATTTTAGATTGATTGACCTTAAATACATGAAATTATTATTTTAATTTTTTTTTTAAATCTATTAAAAATCAATCTGCTTTTCTGCAGGGTGTTTTAAGTCGAGCTGTGAATTGGAGAGAACTGGAAAAGCAGTATGCAGCACACACAGTCTATGAGGAAGAAATCATCAATATGCTAGAGTATTGTGGGGTAGGTAGTTTATTCTGTTTGGTTGTAGTTTAGCTTGGTTTTATATGAAGAACACCACAAAAGATCACAAAAGAAGATATGGTTTGTTCCTTGCGTAATGTATCACTGACTCATATTGAAGGTGCAACATTTTTGACAAATCACTCACTGACACACCCATGATTTTCAGACAGACTCTTTCCGGATGGGCCAGGAATTCGTAAAAAATGCCCCAGGCAGCTTTGACAGTCTCTCTGACCTGGATCTTACCCATGACCTTCTCGACCTCCACTCATCAGAAAGGGACCACCAGATGGGGCTGCACTCCTCTTGTTCTCAGTCTGGGACTGGAGGTCACGCCTCAGACTCAGCCCTACTGATGGGCCGAAGAGAGAGAGATGGGCTGGATCAGATGCTGTCTGCTGTGAGCAGCAGTGGGCCTCATTTGGACATGCTTCATGCTAAAAACATCACCTGCGGGGATGGTCAGCGGCATTCGCTACAGTGGGAGTCTCTCTGCTTCATGAAGGGCGTTATGGACGAATGCACACACATCGCCAATTTTTCAGGTGCGGATCTGTTTTGTTTTGTTGACATGGTTTGGATTGGGTTCCTTTGTTTGATCCTCTCTTTTTCTTGCATGCTTTGTCTCCAGTGCCTGTAGATCCCAGTCTGATCATTATAGTCCAGGCAAAGGAAGACGCTTATGTTCCACGCACTGGAGTTCGCAGCTTACAGGAAATCTGGCCTGGCTGTGAGGTTCGCTACCTCAATGGAGGCCACGTCAGTGCCTACCTCTTCAAACAAGGACTGTTTCGGTAAGTCAGACTTATAAATATTCATGAAGTTTAAAGTGAAATTAATTTTCTGTCATCATTTACTCACCCTCATGTTGTTATATTCCTATATGATTTTCTTTCTTATGCAGAACACAAAAGAAGTTCTAAAGATTAATTGGCTTACCTTTTTCTTCCATGCAATTTGCAAAATTTTTAAATGTTTTTTTTAGTCCCCATTCATTGTAATTGATCAAGTGACAGTCAAGACTTATAAATTTATGACAGATGTCTATTTCAAATAAATGCTGTTCTTTTGAATTTACATTCATCAAAGAATCCTGAAAAAATCTATCACTGTTTCCACAGAAATATTAAGCAGCCCAGCTGTTTTTAACATTGATGGTAATAAATAGAAATGTTTTGAAATTGAAAATTGAAATGAGTATATTAGAATGATTTCTGAAGGATCATGTGACACTGAAGACTGTAGTAATGATGCTGAAAGTTCAGCTTTGCATCACAGAAATAAATTACATTTTAAAATATAGTAAAACAGAAAAGAGTTATTTTAAATTGTAATTGTATTGTGTTTACTGTATTTTTGATCAAATAAATGCAGTCTTGATGAGCATAAGAGACTTCTTACCAACACAATTATTAATGCTAATTATTTGGTTAAATTTTAGCACATTGTTTATCAAGTGAATCAACTGTATGGTTCATCTTTTTGGAATATATGCATTAACATTTCAATTTCATCCATTATTGTTGACCTCTAGGCAAGCAATTTATGACGCCTACGACCGGTTTCTTCAGAAGTATTCCAGCTTATAGCCATGGATTTTTTTGGTACTCTGTACTGACAAGAATTGTTGGATTTTGAAAGTATGATGTGGAGATAGAGAACACTGAATATGATGACTGTGATTTTTACAGAAGAATGTGTAATTGGAACTAAACCTGGTGCTACCAAAGGAGTGAGTGTAGTAACAGAAGTTGTGGTACACCTTAAAACTCAGTGACCTGAAGCCAACTTACATGTGCTCAACCCATACAAAACCTCGTTTTCCTGACCACACTGCCTTTAATCATGAATATCATCATGACTGAAACATATTTCACCAAACAAAACAAAGACGTGCCTCCAAACCATAATTCACTCACACATCAAGGTGTCTTTAAACCTCTTAATGAAGCAGATCTTTGAAAAAATAGTATTTTGAATTGTAGGGCAAATGAATGAACTTGATATGCATTCAATATTTTTGCTCACCAATATAGAATATCATAATTTTTAGAGCAAACCTTTGCCTGTTTTTATAAAATAATGCATCAGAAAAATGGCCTTGCCACGGGCAGGTTTTAATCTTGCAGATATATCATAAAAAAACAACAAAAAACAAACAAACAAAAACATAATGCTTAACAAATTCAGGTGAATTGTTTGAGAATTGATCAAGTCATATATTTCCAGTACTTAAACAGGTCTTTAGTAATGACTGGTGCTCATATGAGACAGAACTCAGGTGCTGATGGCAAGAAAAAAAAAATATGGCCACAATTCAAAATATATATTTTCTGTGAACTGCTACATGTATTTCAATCCCTTAAATCCTAATCACTGCCAAATACTACACTAACAGCTAACAATCCTAGTGTTTCAATACACTGAAATGTTTTATGTATTACTACTGTCACTTTTTCTGATCTATCAAATTCAATATTGATCATGAGCCATTCATGTTTCTCCACTCTAAAAATAAAAAGACAATCCTAAGTATTTGTGTCCCTTTTTTTTTTTTTTTTGGAAAAAAAAATGAAACTTTTAAACTGCAAAATTAACAGTCACAGATGCTGATGGTGAAATATCATAATGACAATATGAGAGTCAGAGACCAAACTAATATGTGACCGTGGACCACAAAACCAGTTTTAAGTAGCACAGGTATATTTGTAGCAATAGCCAAAAATACATTGTAAGGGTCAAAATTATTGATTTTTCTTTTATGCCAAAAATCATTAGGATATTAAGTAAAGATCATGTTCCATGAAGATATTTTGTAAACTTCCTACTGTAAATATATCAAAACTTAACTTAATTTTTGATATATAGTAATATGCATTGTTAAGAACTTAATTTGGACAACTTTAAAGGCTTTAAAATTTTCTCTATATTTTTTCTTTTTTTTTGCACCCTCAGATTCCAGATTTTCAAATAGTTGTATCTTGGCTAAATATTGTCATATCCTAACAAAACTATACATCAATGGAAAGCTTATTTATTCAGCTTTCAGATGATGTATAAATCCCAATTAATAAAAAAACTGACCCTTATGACTGGTTTTGTGGTCCAGCATCACATATAATAATAACCTATAAGGAACACAGTATTATTTAAAATATAGTTATTTGGGTGTATAACAAGTCAAAAGAGGTTATGAAAATATCACAATATTATATTCTGTATCTTTATAAAAAGAGTAGTATTAATAATGTTAATAAATTAAGAATTAAACTTTGTGTAAGCTACAGTAAGCTACAGCAAAAATGCAACGTAAAAAATAAAAACAAAAATAATAATTGAAATGTTTATAAAATATTCTACTCACATAAAAGGGATATTTTATTTTAATGTATCATTTTACCTGCGTTACCTCCCATCAAATAGAGTATTTGCGTGTATTTATTATATATTAAAGCTGCACGTGTTTACTATGTTGATATTTCTCCTTCAATCCTGCGCTACTGTAGTTTGACCGACTGTACTCTGACACCTGGAAATCTTGCCCTCAATAAACATGGAGTCCTTGGTTTTTCTCAAGCCTTCTGAAGCGGTTTGCCATCAGTAAGTGTGACCCCTGAACCTGCTCTCGTTCGTTCGTGTGTGTGTGCGTGTGTGTGTGTGTGTGTGTGTATGTGTCAGCCCTCCGCCATATTCACTGTTGTCTTGCCTTGTGAAAGAACAGGAGCATTCGCGACTGCCTACAAGAACCGAAACTGTGTTTTTACACAGAACCTGGAGACCAGCCGACGGGCATAATACGGACTAAAGCGATGGCGAGGAAAAAAAGCAAGCAGCAGGGCGTCGGGGCCAAGGATTTAGTGTCGGGACAGCAGCAGCAGCAGAGCCTGTCGAAGAAGCCCGGCGATGCCAGAGCAACAGCAGCAGCGGCGGCGGCAGCAGGCGGCGGCGCTGGCGGTGGAGGAGATGCAGGAGCGAGCAGGACCAATCAGGTAGCTAATGCTAACGCGTACATCCAACAACACACCTCCTTGAGCCGGTTCGCGCTGTTAGCGACTCGATTTTTAATGATTTTAACGGACGCTATATCAGGGGCTCTGTTGCACGTGCAGTTATTTGTGTTTTCGCGCTTATTTTGCGTTTTGTAGCGCCTGATTAGCGATGTCCGATTCATGAACGACTCGGATCATTTTGTGAATCGGTTCACCAAATCGGTCTAAAGGATTCGTTTACGAAGCGGACTGAATCTGTCAGAACAGTTCTCGAATCAAAACAATTGACTGAACTGGGAACATTTTGATTGATAGGGTCAAAAGTATTTTATTTTAAGAGCAAAGATGGTACAAAAACGTGCTGGAAATATGTTGACAAAAAACAGTTTTAATAACGTCTTCTGAAACGTGTAAATTAAGTTTAGTATTGCTTAATGTAAATTATATTTAAGCTATAAATGACTTTGGAGAGCTAAATCACGACTAAAACGAACAGAGATGGGACACATGAAATTACACTAAACACGCTTATTAATAAAAACTTACCAAAAGCAAAAAAGCTTGACAGCGAGGTGTTTAGTTTACGGCGCTCCGGGATGTCGTATTTACGTCCGTACGTAAAAGAATCTCTGAATTCTGTTTTTGAACCGGTTCTTTGAAACGAACTATTCGAATGAATCGTTTCGCGAAAATGAGTCGGATTTCCCATCACTACGATTGCTCTCGCGCTGCACGGGCGGAGCAGCACTAGCTCGCTCGCCACCTATGCAAAGATATAAATAAATAAATATATTGCCTTCAAATCAATCTAATAGCTCCAAGCAGTGCAGTACCTTACATCTCAATGTTTCATACGCAACTGATTGTATATGTATAGCTGGTTAAAGGAAGCTAAACGAAAGTACGTGAAGCACAAAGCTAACAGTGTGTTGTTGCTGTCGTCTACTGCTGTGGCTACTAAATTATTTCTGTAGAGATCAGGCTAACGCGTTGCTACTAGCCCAGCCATGGAGTCTCAGTTTATAATTATCATGTGTTTGTGCATTAAATTACTATGGAGGCATATTTACTATGTGCCAAAGAATTGCATTATTGCCATACGATTCAGTTCTGGTAGCCTCAGTTCATGGATACCAACCTGATAATATGATTGTTTAAAGTAGTAACAATCTAAATGTTGCACGTCCACTGCACAAAAACATAAGTACTGTTTGAGCATATGTATTTAACGTTATGAATTTGCACTGATTGGATTATGTACAATGGAGTCTCACTGTTTAGTATTTGTTTTTGTTGGGTGACAGTAGTCTTGCTGAACCCTTTCAGTCTTCTGTAATAATTTTAATGTTGGAATAGCTCTATGTAGAAAACTTATGTTTGTGATGTGATTTACGTCTGTTTTGCAATATAACAACTCATTTGTGAAGAATCATGCTTTAATTATTGAGTTCCTGCTATAAAAAGCTTGTCCCGCTGACCAGTCAGTCATTGACTTGACAGTGTTTTTGTATAAAGGGTTTTTTTTTTATACACTGGTTTCAGACAGGCTTGCAAAACACCATAACATTATCTCTAATGATCTAGAACAAATTAAAATGAGCTTTAGACATAACCAAGCAAATATTTAGTGTCTGCAGTGCTCATTTCCTTGTAGAAAATGAATTGTAATATGAACAAAAATGTAATTCATGAACTCATTTAACTTAATTTTACTCCACTGGATGCCTTTTTTAATTTTTCTACCAACCACTGAACCACTTATATCTACGGTTCCTACTGTCTTGAATTTTTGATCTTCAGGCATTGAAATTCATGAAAATGAATAGTTGTTTTAGTCAAATTCTTCTTATTATTTTTTTTAAATTACTGGGTTATGGATGTAGCTAGCTAAACTAGTCAGTCTGTTTTTTTTAAACTCATTTCCTCTCACCCCACAGTCCATGCACACCTGCTGCTTACTGTGCCATCGGGAGTTTAAAGACTGGGGGGCAGGCCAGGTGAACGGGCTTCCCAGTCACGGGTCCAAACTGGCAGAGGCTGTACCCGCGCTCTCCCAGGCACTGCTGAGGGAGGTTCCAGGCCGCAAGCTGGCAGACGCTGTGCCTTCGCTCTCCCAGTCTCTGTTGGGTGAGGTGCCGCTGTGGATCTGCCAGAGCTGCAGGAAGAGTGTGGAAGAGGAGGAGAGGAGAACAATTCAAGAGCAAACTGCACAGGTAATTGAGATTAGCTCTGGGTAATTAATAGAAATTCAGATTTTATGGACTAGTGTTTATAGACACAGTCAAAACACATTATCTTTATAGCTTCAGAATATGGTGAATGTTGTGTTGAATTTTGTGAGAAGAAATAAGTTGCATTTTGTAATCTATAATCTATAAATTGTACTCCATAATGGCCAAATAGCATTTGGACACTATAGATTTCATTGCATTTAATACAAATTATGAAACCCGAGTGGTAAACAAAACATAATAAAGCTTTTCTGAAAACTAACTTCGCTTTTCTAAACCATTCACGGTCATTTGTGACTTTTAACCAACCAATATCGCAGTTCGTACTGGTGTTCAAAAAACCTACATTGTAAAAATGTTTTTTGAATTTTTATAGAAAACAAAAATATTGGAGTTCATATTACAAGAACATGCATTTCAGTTTTTCTTCTTAAAAATGTCACATTTAATTCAATGTCTTGCTTCACATAATTGTGAAATTTATTAGCAATTTCTGAGTGAAAATTTTGTACATTTTTTTTTTTTTTTTTTTAAGAGTATGACATCCAGAATGTTTCCAAATACTTCATTTTATACCTAGCAAACTTTTTTGTAAATCGTTTTCTTATGCTATCTACCTTGAAATGAAATAAATGTTAATAAATTTGCATATGCTAATAAAATAATAAATGTAAAATAAAAATGTAATTATTTTAATTAATGAAGTTTTAATATTTAATGCAATGACATTCATTTATTAAGTGTGTCCAAATAATTTTTAGGTCCACTGTACATGCTTAGAGTTGTAAGTTGTTACTATATCACGTGATCCATTTTTTGGGCTTATTTTATTGGATGGTTGCACTAGCTGACTGAACAATGTTCATTCAGGTTTCCTGATGTTAAGTTTGCTTCCAGTCTTTTATTGGATGAAGAGCACTGTGCCACAACTGTGACCAAAAATGTCCTTTTCTTTAGACCGGAAAGCTTAGTATGTCGTTGAGGACAATCCTGTGTACACAACACACAAAAAAGGCAAAAAAAAATCTGATGGCACAGTTTTTCCCTGCACCCTGTAGATTCCTAACAATTTCTGTAGACACGCATTTTGATGTGTTTTCTGTCACTTGTCTAAAAGATGAATATGTTGTTATCCAGGTGCCGCTGTCCCACTCGTCCTCGTGTAAGTCTCAGAGCTGTGGGAACGGTTATCCAGAGCATAGCTCTGTGGATTGGGACCCCAGCTCCTTCCTCTCCGCGCGTAAACTGTCTGGCCTGTGGAATTCGGCTCATTCTAATGGAGGGTCTCAATGCAATCACAGCACACCTACGCTTTCACAGAGTATGTCTCTTTTACTTCATTACACAGTGCTCTAGAACACTTGACTCTGGTTGGTCAGTTGGAGCATTATGTGGCCTGATGTTTTTGTATGGTGACCACTGAATTGACCGTCTCAGGCATTGGATTTCCTACATAACAGTGCTAGGTATCACTCCATAATTCCTTCTGTCTTCTCAGATTATGAACTCGAATCAATATTTCATGCTCATTTATTTATTTATTTGGTGTTTAGCTGTGTAATAAGTGGGATAATGTACAATATTGTGGCAAAATAAAACCCTGCAGGGTTGATATAAGACCTGATCAAACTTTTCTTGTATTCTGCTGAGTGGTTTTCTTTAACAGACATACAAAAAGTATTTAATAGAATTTGGCTGTGGAAATAAGACAGACTGACTGTTATTTTTTGTCCTGATAGGCGGAACGTTGGGACCAGCTTGCCATGAGAAGAGATCCTCTCATGATGCTCCTGGGAAGGCTGCCAAAACATTCGGGACTAAAGTCTGTCCCTACAGTCATCCCACATCCCAGAATTCCAATGCGGCTTCTCCTGGGACACTGTCTGCCTCCACGGATCTATGTAAGACCAACCCCAAGCACTTCAAGACAATGTGTCGACGACCAACTCCTCCAGGTATTAACACAATTCAGGCCACGATATGAAATATGGGTAACACTTCATGTTAGGTTTTAATTTTTAGTTAATGGTTTAGATGCATTATGAGCTAACAGCAAACAACAGTTTTTTGCAGCATTTATTAATCTAGGTTAATATTTATTTATAAATATACTATTTTTAATTAATGTGCATTTATGACACATTTACTCATTTTTATTTATACAACTTAAAATGTGAAAAATGTATTGGTATACACTATCGTTCAAAGGTTTGGGGTTGTTAAGAGCTTTTAAAAGATGTCTCTTATGCTCACCAAGGCTGCATTTATTTGATCAAAATTACAGTAAAAACAATAATACGGTGAAATATTATTGCAATTAAAAATAACTGTTGTCTATTTTAATACAACTTTAATGTAAAGCTAAATTTTCAGCATCATTACTCCAGTCTTCAGTGTCACATGATTCTTCAGAAATCATTCTAATATGCTCATTTGGAGCTCAAGAAATGTATCAAACAAGTCTTTTGTAAATTTAAATTGCTTTACTGTCTTGATCACATTTGATCAATTTAATGCATTCTTAAAGTATTCATTTCTTAAAAAAAAAACAAAAAAAACTTAATGTAAGGTTCATTGTTGGTTCATGATACCTTATGGATTATCTAATATAATTTACCACTTTGTTTATCCATATTTACTTACATTATCAGAAGTTGTTTTTAATCTCAATGCTTCTATTGACGTGTTTAGGGATAAAGGATAATAGATTAAGGGGTTGAAGTGCTTGTTCTAATTTTAGCGCAGTGTCGCAGTAGAAAGAATAAAGGAGATGGTGTGGGATAATATTTATGCATGCACAACAGTTTTAATGTAAATGGTGACATTTTAATGCACTTTAATTTATATACTTTCACCATTTACTCATATTGCACCACATTATGCAATCGGTGTGAAGCGCAAAGCTTTTAACTTTACACCATGCCCTAACCATACCCAATGTGACAATTATTTGTCAGACTACAATAAAAAGGAAATGTTGCTATGACAAAATCACATCCAATCAGAGCATTTTGATGTTTAATCAACTTATGTAAGGTGAGATTATGAACCAATGACGTTTCAGTGGGCAGTACCACCGGTCGCAGCAAAAATAGAAACCAAGCAACCGATAAAATTTCCTGTTGCTTGTTGCTGTCACTCAAATTAACATGGAAGAGATTTATCACTTGTGTCGGGCCAGGATACAGTATTTGCAAACTTGAAACTAAATAAACATTGCTTAACTACTAAAAAACTAAGAATTAAAACATGCAATTTTTACAGGTGAGGCGTTCCATCCAAATGACCACCACCAAGCTGCAGACCTGTCAGTGCCGCCCAACAGTCCAACGGGTCTCTCATCCCAGCATTCCTCGCTGCTGCCTCCCAAGCAAAACTCCAGTCAGCATGTTCACGTCAACTCCGCTAGTTCGGGGCTGCCTTCGCACGCTCCCTTCTCCCCGCTGGTACCAAACATTCACGCTCCTGCAGCCAAGCACTCGAGTGGGGCGGACAGTCCAGTGACCCTACACAAGCCCAGCGCCTGTAAAAACTCCCACATTCCCGCTGTTAACTCACAACACAGTAAACTCAGCAACTCACTCATAGGATGCAGTCACCCGTGCAACGGACACAGTAACGGCAGCTCTGTAGCCTCCTCCAATGCTGGTCATTTAACGACTGGGGCGTGCAGGTGAGCATCGGTGCACATACTCTGAGCATCAGTTGTTTTTATTGCTTAATATTTCTGTGTGTTAAGTTGTGGTGTTTCGTATGAGCAGGGACCAGGCATGTAAAGGGCACAAGTTGCCCAACGGGTCATTGTGTCACGCTCCGCCTTGTGAGCTTGAAGAAGGAGATGATGAAGACAGCAGCTCAGAGCGCAGCTCTTGTGCTTCCTCCTCCACCAATCAGAAGGACGGGAAATACTGTGACTGTTGTTACTGCGAGTTCTTTGGCCACAACGCGGTATGTTTTTTAAAAAAGGGTTTTTGTGGGTCTTAAAAGGTCTTAGTTCACCATTCCACAAATTAAAGCCTTAAAAAGATCTTAAATCTGAGCAGAAAGTCTTAAATTCACAAAGTTATGGCATTAAATGTTGCATGCACTGCAAAAAATGAATATCTTCTTCAGTGTTTTTGTCTTGTTTTTCAATGCAAATATCTCAGCATCTCTAAATCAAGATGTGTTTACTTGAGAATGAAAATGTGTAATCTTGTTTTCTGAGAAACTGAACAAAATTAAGTGAGTTTATGCTCAAAATAAGAATAAATATCTGTCAATAAGGTATGAAAACTTATTCTCATTTACATTAATTTCATTAACTGGAAGATATTTGTTCTTGTTTTAATAAACTCATTTCACATTTTAATGAATTTCCCAGCAAGCAGGACATATGACGATGTATCTAAGATTCTTTATACATTTGTGCTAGAAACAATATAAAATGCTGATAAAATGCAAAAAAATAAAAATAAAATGCAAATTTGCAGTGTAAATCCATATTCTAGGAGTTGGAAGCATAGGTGTTCAAACCTTAAGGTATTTTTGTGAAATGAATGAAAAAGTAATAGAGATTGTACTTTTAAAACTTTGAACTCATTTTGTGCTCCCTAGACATTTACATTTTGAAAACATAGTGACGTATGGTCTTCCCTGCAATTTATTTCTTACATTTTCTTTACTTGGTCTTAAAGATTCTTACTATTCTTTCTATTTACCTTCATAAACCTGCAGAAACCTTGTTCTAATGCTCCATCTTTAATGTTTAGTCATTGTACTAACACATGATGTTTGTGCTCTGTCTACCATGACTAAAATTATTTGTTTTCCTCTGTACAGCCTCCGGCCGCCCCCACCAGTCGGAACTATGCTGAGATCAGGGAGAAGCTTCGGTCCAGGCTGACCCGCCGTAAAGAAGAACTTCCTCAGAGGCAGGATCTAGACCCGGCAGCACCGAGTGCCATAGACCATCGAGACGTGGACGAACTCTTAGACTTCATCAACAGCACAGAGCCCAAGCCTGTCAACAGCGCCAAGGCTGCAAAACGGGCACGGCACAAACAGAAGAAAAAGGTGCAGCATTTGTGTTCAAATTCAGTTTTGTGAATAAATGTCCAGAAAAGAGATAATTACAGCTGTCATTATTTATGGTTCATTTGTTACATTGGAAGTGAAAGATCCTGTAATAATATTTACAGCCAGGGTTAGCATAAGAGTCTAAGTTCGGGTGATATGACCAAAAAAATTGAATAATGTGCTTAAAATATTATTTTGAATTTCTGTTACTGTTGAAAGGATTTCTACCGGGCTTCTGTTTCGAGATTTTACTTTTTTGAACTTTTCTTTGATTTCCAGAAATAGTTTATTTTGAAGCCAACTTGCTTATTGCATTCTTTATGAAAATGCAGCATTTACTCTTCCAACTTTCAAAAAAATATGATTGTGACTGATTTCTCAACAATCTTGATCAGGAGAAGGAGAGGGCTCTTCAGGGCAGTGTGGAGGCAGCCAGCAGTGAACCCCGCTCGGCATCTCCCCCCGACCCCGTAGAAGATTTGACTCCGGACGGGGAAGCAAATAGACTGTTGGAGTGGCCTCAGCTGGAGCTGGAGCGAGTTAACAGTTTCCTGACCAGCCGTCTGGAGGAGATCAAAAACACCATAAAAGACTCCATCCGTGCATCCTTCAGCATGTACGACCTCAACCTGGACGTCAACGACTTCCCGAAGAAGGCGGCGACACTGGAAGGAAACCATCTGCTGTCTCACCTCAACGGATCTTCTGATCTGCAGCAGATAGACTTGGATCTAGCGCCTCTCTCACTGAGGAACTTCAAGAGAGACCTGGATATAGTAAACGGTTGGGAGGACACCACCACTGCAGCCAAAGACATCCAGAGGCTCCACTCCACGCCAAGTCTTTCCAAGCTCATCCGTGTGCGGTCACCAGAACG
>JAFVLL020016726.1:0-17731 GCA_021397915.2 Tor tambroides
ACCATGTGTCTAACATCCAGCAGCTCCGTGATGTCATTATGGAGGAGTGGAAGAGGATGCCAGCAACAGCCTGTGCAGCTCTGGTGAACTCCATGGCCAGGAGGATTAAGGCAATGCTAGATAGCAATGGTGCCCCTACAAAATGTTGACATTTTTGGACACAGTTTTGACATGTTCACTTAGGGTGTACTCATTTTTGTTGCCAGTTATTTGGACAATAATGGCTATATGTTGAGTTATTTTTAGAGGACAGTCAATTTGTACTTCTATACAAGCTGCACATTGACGACTCTAATATATATCCCAGTTTCATTTGTGCAGTATTGTCCCTTGAGAAAATATACTAAAATTGTTGCTGAAATATGAGGGGTGTTCTCACTTTTGTGAGATACTGTGTGTGTATATATATATATATATATATATATATATATATGTATGTGTGTGTGTGTATATGTGTGTGTGTGTGTGTTTTGTAACACAACAAATTAGTAAATGTTATACTTATTATACATGTTAATAGTATATACATGTTATTATATAACATATTACATACACATTACACATATTATATACATGTTATATCTATATTTATAATGTTAACTTATAGAACCTTATTGTAAAGTGTTACAAATTAAATAAGCCATTAGAGATTTAATTGAAAAGGATCAGTTGTCATTTGCATCCTCATTTTTACTGACACAGTATAAAAATAACATTATCCTCATTGCAAGCCATTTTCTTTCCACTGTTCACCCTACGTAATGTCGTCATCTCTTCTTTGTCTGTTGCCATAGTTACCTTGCTCCTTGTTCATGATGAGGTTCCTCTCCCCCAGTTCGTGTTTTTTTTTTTTTTTTTTTTTTTGAGGCTGTCGACTCTATATTCCCTGTGTCTGAGGGGAGGAAGGGAATGGAGGGGTGGGGTGTGGGCGCTTGTTCGCCTGGCAGATGGAGTCCTTTTATTCCAGCTCTTGTTTTCCCACTGAATGACTTCAGTGCTGTCTAACAAAGCAAAGAAATGCAACAAATCTGCATCCAAAAAAAACAAAAAACAAAAAAACAAAAGAAAACCACCAAACCATCCGTCATGTGGTTTTGTGAACAAATTAGTGCAGCTCTTTTGAGAACTATGTTAGAGCCACCTGACAGTGAGCAAGTTATTTTTAAAGTTTTAATGATTTGAAAGAAACAGTCTGCCGGGTTTGAATGACATTACGGGTCAGCTGACCTTTTACGAATAATTGTCTGCAGTGTTTTAGGAGGAACTGACCTTTCCCTGATGGAATGACCGGTGGCTCTGTGTAATGGTAGCTGAAAAGACCATCTGCCCTGCTTGTGTGTTACGATGCTTCTGTTTGTGTGGGGCATTTACTGGCAAGTCCACATGATTTGCAGGCTCTGATCAATGACCTTGTTTATGCTGGTTAACAGGCAGCTCTGATTGAACCGCCTAAATGGTGCCATTGAATGTTGCCAGATAGTAAAATCAGAGGGTCATGAGGATACTTGGAGTTTATTTTTGTATGAATGTATTTATGTATGTCAAAAAAGGCAAACACTGTATAGCAAAATATTTATTTTATTATTTGGGGTAACAACAACAATACTACTACTACTACTACTAATGAATATGTAATTTCATAATATATTATTATTATTATTATTATATTTTTTTTTGTGTTTGTATGCGCACATAGCTCACTCTATCTATCTATCTATCTATCTATCTATCTATCTACAGCAGCAGTGATTGGTCTTTCATGCAGCCCTGAATGTGATTTTGATGAGTTGCTGATTGGCTGCATAATCTCTGTGGCAGAGAGGAAATGGAGAGTTTAGCGCTGAACCAGCTGTTGTCTTGGAGAGCTGCCTGTCTGAAGCAGTGTGTTAATGCTATCATGTCCCAATACAACGTCTTACACAGATTATGTAAGGACAGCTTCCTATATCTGTAACATCTTCAACTGATAGCACATAAAATTATACTATAGATAGACTGTGCTTATAGTTCTAGTTAATAGGATATCATATACGACCTCTAATCCAGCTGTCATCTCTTCCCTGCGGCATTTCTCAAGCTACTTTTGTGGTGGTTTATTTAAGGCTGAAACTGTGGCCTTTAAATGCATCATATCTAAGAACTGAGCTAATGGAATTTTAAGAAACCCACATTATTATTTTGTATATTGAATATTTCTGTTGACCTGAATGAGGTCAGTGATTTGTATAGTTTGCTGTGTGTGGAGGCTGAATTATGTGCATTTCACTTGACTGATTCTCATCACATGCTGCTGTTTCTCAGAATATTGGAGTCCTTCTCTCATCACCAAGGTAACAGCTGCAGTTGTGTGAGATGTCGGCCATTTTGTGGGGGAGAGGAAATGGCTTGGCTGAGAGCAGGTTTGCTTTAATAAAATGGAGGGTTAAGCCTTTAAAGTAACTCATCTAATTTGACCATGTTCTCAGCTGTACTCGATACAATCTATAATGTGATTGTGTAAGTGAATCCAAGATTACATGACCTTCACTTTAAACCGCTCTCTGGACTGCAGGTAGCATTTCTAGTTACATCAATAGTCACTTTAAAATAGAAACCAGCATTTTTGTATGTGTCTGACACTTCATGACATTTCAATATATGCTGTTATGTAATAGTCAAGTGAATACATGTCTGTGATTTCTGAAGCTGAAAATGAGAGCAGTAATTTTTCCCACAATTCATTTAGACAAAGCAGCAATTACTCTAAATGTCCCTGAATGTAGAAATAGTGGATTGGGTTAATGGTTTTGAAAGTAATTACATATTTCAAATGCTTTAATATGAGCAGGTGTTTAGGATCTTGCATGAGCTTTAGACTATATCAGACAGTTTTATTCATCTTTTGATTGTACAATTTTCTGGGCATTCTCCAGTGATCTCTTCATAGTACTGTGAAGAGTCGTGTTTCTCTGCCATTTGGAGTGCCTCTGTACATGTATGTCTCTGCTATATATGGATACACCAGAACAGAGCTGATGCCCTACTTCGGAAATCTCTGCAGAGCTCCCTCCTTCTGACGCCAACATTCTTATTCTTCCTTCTGAACTGAATCAATAATGATTCTTAAAATGGGTCATATGCACATCCTGGAAAAATCAATGCACATTGTATTTGTTTATATTTCTATATTTCTATACTGCATTCATAAAAATTGTATATAAAATAAAATGGTTTTTTTTATTATTGTTGTTGTTGTACAATACATATTTATTATTAGTAGTAGTATTATTATATTGTTTTGAATTTGTTTAATTTTTATATATTTGTATCGTTATTCATTCATTTCTTTTATTTATTTATTGAATTTCAAGAACATGCAACTGTTAATTATATCCATAGTAATTCGTGAGTTTCCTTATGATGACCTTAATATGTAATTATGAGTCATTAAACTTGTTCATACACAGCCATTCAAAACTATTTTTTATGTTTTTGAAAGAAGTCTCTTATGATCACCAAGGGTGCATTTAATTAATGAAAAATACAGTAAAAACAGTAATATTGTTAAATATGATTACAATTTAAAATAACTATTTGCCACTGTTATCTAAAGCTAAATGTTTGGCATCATTTTTTAATGTCACTTTTGGTCAATTTGTTTAATTTTTGCAGAAAAAAAGTAACTTTTTTTTTTTTTTTTTAAATCATACTGACCCCAACCTTTTGAATATAGTTGGATACGAGTCACATGTCCTCAGTATGTCCAAAGATCAAGCAATTAAAAAAATACAGCTCAGCCATGACTGTGAGTTCTGACAAAATTTTATTTCAAATGTAAGTGTTCCAATAATAAAGTAAAACATAAATCAACAGCCATATAAATATTAGCTTAGAAAATAAAAAGGGTAACATGAGGTGCTAAGCATTTCTTTAAAGGAATCACAGCCAAATACAGAAAGGTAGCCAAGCAGCAGACAGACATTTATATATATATATATATATATAGATAGATATTAACAGTAGTCAAACAGACAGGAGTGGCATTCCAGTATCATTACCGACTGATTGGAATTACAAGCACAGAAAAGTACAGTAAGATGTGGGGAGGGGTGGTACTCTAAAGACAGTAAGTATCATCTGTTATCTTTCAAAGTTTTAGGTGATTGGAGAAAAGGAAAGTTCAAAAGTGTAATCAAGGGGGGAAAACACAAAAATATGCACATACTCCACAAGCCTTAAACTACGATTGCGTGTCTTCAGAAATTGTAGTATATACAGTTTGGTTAGTTAGTGATCTTGAAGCTTTTCTTCCTACAACACTACACTGGATCTTTTTTCTATCATCTTTTTGTTGCTTTTTTTAAAAAATACTGAAACATTCCTGTAACAGCCAGCCCTTGTGGCTCTAATGTTTGTACAGACAGGTTACACACTTTATATACACTGTGGTGGTGGTAGGTGCAGAATAATGGACAGAATCCTTCCATCTAAGATCCATTTAAGTACAGTGTTGCACTTTAGTTTGTCATTAGTCTTTCCACGTATTCATTATTCCTTTCTTTCTTTTTGGTTCACTTCATGATTTCCATTAACTCTTAGCACATTCAGTTTGACCTAAATCTTTCTCTAATCTTGACCTTACAAAGGCTGAGATGATCTTTTCTGAGCTTCAAAAACACTGTTTGCATTACTTGCATTTCTAGGATTCGTAAACCAAGCTAACAAGAAATAAAAGCAAAGAGTAGTCAAACGTTGTTAACCTAACATTCAGCTCTGCTTAACTGGCTATTAAGAAGTTAATGAGAAGACTGAATCTATTTTTAAATACCATGCCAGCAGTCCAATGTCTCACCGAATGTAAATGTATTCTCTTACTCTGAAAACTAGTCAAATATACTTTCATGCACGCTCCTTTTTTTCTCAGTATCCCCTTTTCACTGCATAGTTCAGCTCAATACTCTTTTTTTTTTTTTTTTTTTTTTTTTTCATTCAAGGTGAGAGTTGTGGCACATTGTTAAAAAGCCTACCAGCGTTTCATTTTGTAACCACAAGAAGCATCTACTTTGCTTTGGAAAAAAAAAACCATGACATTTTGAAAAAAAAATAAAAGAAGAAATGTATAGTTTATTTTTGTTTTAGTAATGCTATTTACAGGACAGTGTTATTTGTCAGAGAAAGAGCATCAAGAATCTGAACACATCTCCTCTTGTTCAGTCATTCTTGTTTTAACGACAAAACAGGAAATGTTTAATTTTGGGGATTATTGAGTAAGATATTGTAATACAATTCAAAATACAATAAATAAAAATGGGGGAATCTAAAACAAACAAACAAATGAAAACCTCACAGGCAAGAACATTTAATCTAAAGATTGTTGATTCTTTAACCAAACCTGTGGACTCGTTTTTTTTTTTTTGAGGAGACATGCTCAGATCCTGGCGACATATTTCTGCAGCTCTGATAGTGCTTCCACGCATCTTACTTCTTGTCTTTCTTAGTAGGCTTCTTCTTGCTGGCAGGTGTCTGAGCTGCCTTGGGTGCTTCGACAGGAGGAAGGGCTTGGGGAGGGGGAAGGGCCTGCTGGGGTACCTGTTGTTGAGGGTTGGCCGTGAGGGTAGCGGTACTACCTGGGATGTAGACGTTCTGGCGGTAGTTCGGGCCATACTGTGGATTGTAGCGAGGGCCGAGAGTTGCAGTGGCTTCACTTGCTTCTGAGAGCAACGGTAGGGTGAGAAAGAAAGAAGGAATAGAAGGAGGAATAGAGACAGTAGAAGAACAGGAGAGAGAGAAATGGGAACGGTTATAGATGTGTTGGTTCGGCACAGAGCTCATAATTCAGTCACTCAGCAACCGCACTGCAGCTCCCTCAGTGACCTGCTTCTGCCTGCCCATCCCCCATGCATTATGTATGCCGTAATATCGACACACATCACATACTCAGCCACATGCTTACAGAACAGAAGACGTGTATATACAAGAACAGCACACTAAAAAAACCAAAATGTTCACAGTCCTTGTAAAATGCATTGCAAATGGAAGTGACATTGTCATCTAACAGCAGTAATGCAGGTCTGCATTTGTTCCCACAGTATAAATCTGTTTATTTTCCACAAAATCATAATGAAATAGTAGTCATGAAATTGTTAACCAAAACCAAACCCAAACTTAACTGGTATTGAATATGCACTTGTGTACTTCAAATCGTATAAGCATATTTTAAAAAGAATTTGCAGAAATAAAAGGCCACTTAAAGGGATAGTTCACCCAAAAATAAAAATTCTGTCATCATTTACCCACCCTCAAGTTATTTCAGACCTTTATGAGTTTCTTTCTTCTGCTGAACACATTTTGAAGAATGTTGGTAACCAAACAGCTGATGGTAGCCATTGACTTCCATAGTATTTGCTTCCATACTATGGAAGTCAATAGCTACCAGCAACTGTTTGGTTACCTACATTCTTCAAAACATCTTCTTTTCTGTTCAGCAGCTGAAGAAACTCATACAGGTTTGGAACAACTTGAGGGTGAGTAAATGATGACAGAATATTCATTTTGGGTGAACTAACATTTTAAGTTTACTTACAAAGTGTACACTTTCATGACTGTTCCTTAATACTTTAATAAAGTGCACATTGTAATGTCCTATTATTATTATTATTATTATTATTATTATTATCATTATCATTTGTTATGCTTTAGAGGACACTTATTTTATTGTGTTGACTAACATACTAAAGCACATGTAAAGTACTTGAATAGAATTTGAACTGTAGTGTGTTATTCAACAATGCTGTACATTTAAAGATAATATATTTTAAAAGTAACAAATTGCAGCTACTTCATTACAAATGTGTAAAACAGATATATTTAAATGCCTGACATTTCAACATAAATATATTTCATTACATTTTTAGTAAGTGTCTGAACACATTGCATTTAGTTTGCGCATCAGTATATTATTTTATTATTTCTGTAAGTACTCTAAAGTGTAAAATATGTTAAAGAGTACTTTTTTTCACGAGGCCAATAGATAATTCATTAAAATGTAACTGTGTATTGTGTTACTAAATTTATATCTAAATAAATTTACTAAATGATCACATGCACTTAGAAGCTTGATTTTAGTCAAACTTAACAATTAGTCTTTAAAAAAAATGTCATGAAAATATTTTAGTGTAACTAAAATCATACCAGTCCAGTATAAATTTGAACTAACAGATGCTCAGCTTCATTCAGCATGTATATATGTGAAAATACTGTAGATAACACTCTTGCAATTCTGTTTCTGTGTAGAAAGATGACATTCATCTAGGCTGGAGAAGAACATCAGCACAGTGCTGTCATTCTGGCTGCAGCTGCTGAGAGGCAAAAGCCTCCTTTGTCTCTTTACACTCAATTAATTTGACTCTCTAACAGTCAATAAATGGTGAGATCTATTTTACTCTGGAAGCCACACTCTCTCTTCTCTTTCTTCTCTCACTCCATCTCCCTCGTTCCTTATATCATCCAGTTATTACCGGTCTTCAGAATCTGACCTTGAGGACTGATGGCTCCAATACAATATATGTGAACAGACTTCCCTGCTGTAAAGACTAGCATATGCTGTGTTTTGGATGCTGGTGGGCTGATTTGCCCCCAACGGGTTGCTTAATTAGCTTAACCAGCAAGATTATCATGAAAATTTAGCTTGTAAAGCTGATCAGCATTGAGGATATTTCTGGAAGAGAAAATTCTTGCTTGATAAGCAAAATATTTGTCTTGTTGGCTATGCTTTTATTTCTAACAAGCTATGTTTTCTGGTTCAAGTCTGTGCTAATGTATTCTCCTCATTCTCTTATTTGCTCTCCTTTTAAAAAATGAGGAATAGTGAGTGAGAGTGAGAGTGAGATTGAGATTCACCGTTTGCTGCCACCATCAGAGCCTGGAGCTGTTCAGCTTCGGTAGGGGGGTTGGGCCACGGTCCTGTTCCCGCTATCACTCCAGCGCTGGCACCTGCCTCATCAGGACGAACTCCAGCCCTTCATGACAGAGAACGGGGTTAGTGACTCAACATACACTCAAACACATTCATGGTGCTTTTTTCCTCGCATTATACTTCTCACACTTATATGAGAACAGCAGCCACAATGTTTGCTAGCATAAATATACCCAGTTCATTAGCTGAGACAGCCATTTTGTGTGACAAGGCAGGACAGTGCAGTGCAGTCAGAAAATGGAGGCTAAAGTCGAAGAAGCAGTGGTAGACATGAAGAAAACAGAAATATGCACTGATCAGAATACAGCTGTGTCTGTTTATACCATGTGGCTTGACAACACAAACACTTTGCCCTTTAATCAAATCACACTAAGCATTATTTAAAGGGATAGTTCATCCTTTTTTCCATTTACTCTCCCTCATGTTGTTACAAACCTGTATAACTTTCTTTTTCATCTGTAAAACACTAAATAGAAAATGTGATGCACCTGCATATATGTGTGAGGCACTATAAGTCATCAAAAAAAAAAAAAAAAAATCCTGCGCAGTACTCAAACTCGCTTCCTTGCAAAACGGTATTAGCGTAGCAAGCCTGAGGCTTACAGAACACATATAAAAAGAACAAATGTAAAAACAACTTAAGTATGAGTATTTACAGTTGATAATAATGATAAAGGCCACACTTCCAATTATAAATACCCATTAAAAGGTCATTCCTTATATTCAGTGTCTTTTGTTTCCCCTGTAAGGATCATAATCTTACTGCCTTGAAATGCTGAACAATGTAAATTTTAGAGCTGTCATAAATAACATCATTTGGACAATTTGAAACATTTTACAGCATTTTAAAATAACAAATATCACTTCTTTTCCAATGTCCCGAGGCTTTTGTATCCAATTTTCAATATAAATCCAACACTTACTATGATTTTTTTTTTCTTTTCACATTTTTTGGTTTTCTAATGTATGGTTTCATTTTTGGTTTCTAATGTATAGATTTTTTTTTTTTTCAATGGTTAAATTTAATTTAACAATCATAATAAAGGTTTTTAGTTTGTCCCTCAAGTCATTGTCTACTCTGTTATTTTGACTACTGTCCGTTCATATGAAATCTGTAAAAAAATGTAAAAATTAAATGAAAATTAAATCATAAAGCCGACATCACTTCCTTGGAGGGAAAACAACTTGGTACTGTGAGTGAGATCCTCTGATAAGCTTCAGATAAGCTTTTAATGGACAAAGGAACAGGAGTTTATTAGAATAACATACACAATGCCCATACATTAAAGTCTTTTAATCTGGGTAGACATTTTTGTCATTTCACAGATTTTGTTTCATAAATCTTTACATTTACTTGCCCAAGGTGCAAGTTTGAGAAGTGTTAGAGTTTTTTTCCCCAAATAAATCTGTGAAATGCAAAAAAAAAAAAAATTGTGTTTCTTCAAAGAAAAAAGTCATACAGGTTTGGAACAACACAAGGAGTTAATGATGACAGAATTTTTATTTTTGGATGAACTATCACTTTAAGTATATTATAGGCTGCTCAGTTTCAAAATGGCATGACTAAAAAGCAGATTTTTACTCTCTTTCTCTGCCCAGACAAACAGATTGAGAGCAGAGTCCGTACATAAGGACAGAAATATTTCTCTACTCTTTAGGGACAGACTTCACAGACTTGGCTCTACAAAGCCAAAATAAATCAAATCAGAACAAACAAGTTTGCTAAGCACAGGTAAACACACTGCAATGACAACCCGCAGAGCAAGATGCAACAAACAGCTATCAGCGATACACATACATCCAAAAGCCTTATCCTCAAATGAACCAACTGCATGTAATTTGTGTTCACATTTATATGTGTAGGAACAAACTGGACAGCATGTCGCTGGAAGCTGCAGGACACAAAATCTGAAAGACCTAAACACAACATTCCACTAGAAGGCTACACCAGGTGAAGCCAAACGCTACCACACACTAGCCTTCTCTTCGCCTTCACTCTACCTGGACTTCTCGTATGGAGTCCATCTCTGCTGCAGGGTGTGGAACCTGTGTTGGCTGAAACATAAGCACAGGAGCATGCAGCTGTCACTCAGTCACCCTGCGTCTGACCAGAGACTGACCAGAGCACATGGATGGGTGAGAACGTCTTTGGGTTTCCTGTATGTTTAAACCTTGCATACTCTTAAGAAGTTGTGTCTCACAGGTAGTTGGTTCGCTTTTGTATGTTTTTATCTGATGATTGCTGTCATAATATATTTGGTGTATTTGCAGGGATTTTTTCCCCATATGATTTATTTTGCAGGATATTCTTCACAGGATTTGTTTTCTAGGATTTTATTTTTGCAGGACAGGTTTTTCTTTGCAGGATTTCTATATTTGCAAGATTATGGAAGTGTGGTATATTGTCATTGACATCTTTAATATTCAGAAAAATGGCAATAATAGGCTAAATGTTTTGATGAAAACACTAAAAGAAGGACAATTAGTAAATATTTCAGACTCTAGTCTAGATAGTTTGGTATTTTTTGACTTTATCTATAAAGTTAAGTTTCTTTAACTATTCTTGCTGAGTAAGTGACCATCAAAAATGTAGGCACTCAAATATTTACAGGTAATCTCAGATTTTGAAAACACTAAAGGAAGGAAAATTACTAAATGACTTAAGATTCTAATATAGATAGTTTGGTATTTGTTCATTTTAGATAGTTTGGTATTACTCAACTCTTCTTGCTGACTAAATTCCTAAAATAGTGGCCACCAAAAATCTAGGCACTCAAACGTTAACAGGTAATCCCAGATTTTGTTCTGTTGTTATCTCATTCCAATCAGAGAGATTAAATGAAAATTATTATAAAACGGTGAACGTAATACCACGTGGATGATCTCAAATGTATTTATAGGTTTTGCGAGACACATAAACTGAATTCAACACTCACCCACTGGGTCCAGGCCTCTGGTTTGGGGGAAATCGCCAGTCAGCATTAGGTGGCTTTTGCTGAAAATGAGAAGAAAAGAGTTCTGTCAATACTTTGTTTGGCATAAGAGATTCATATCCACTATTGTGTCCATCCTGGGATGCAGGTCCTTCAATCCTGTCATAGAAGGTTGTAGTTCTGAAACACAAATATGTATTATTGACAGCAGAGTACAATTTAATGCACTTCCTCTGCTTTTCCTCAGGACTGTTTTCTGAAACTGTACCTTTGCTGATACATAAAGAAGTTGTTAAGGGTAGTAGTGAGAAACAGTGCAACAAAGAAGAACATAAGGTAGAAAATAGGTTGAGGGAGAGTGTGTGAATAATTGAAACTTCGATCATGTTGCTGTCACGCATGAGTGCATGTACATGAGGAGTATACACATAGGTCTATATCAAACAAAATATGAGCTCACCTGTAGGTGGATTATTTCTAAAATTTCACCCCCTTTTGGATTTTTTTTCATTATCTTTGTCGTAATTTCCTCAGTATCCCACACAATTCTATTGCATCTCCCCACACTGAGTTGAGCCATTACGTTGCAAGATAGCATTTAAGGCATGTGCAATATCACAATATAATGATTCTCAAACCCTAGTGTAGACACAAAGACTGTCTGCTATTTGGAACTGCATGCATCCAACTGAAGCAATCTGCCTCACCTGACTTGACCATTTAACACATTATTTTCAGTCATAACTCTTCTCAGATTCAAACTGTTAAATTCTCTGCTGAGTCACTGGGTCTAGAAATAGCTCAGATTGTGGCCTGATTCTTAATACACTTGCCATTATAGAGTGCTTAGTCCAAAAAGTGAGTCATAGTGACTGGAGCCTTTATCTGAATTAATGGCATACATGGTATGATTTTGATCTAACTAAAAATTGATTTTGAGAAATTGTATGACATTTAAAATTTATACCATAAATATTTGAACAGTGCATCATTTGTTTTATAACACTGTAAAATATATAAAAATACAAAACAGTTATTTTAAATTGTAATAATATTTCACAATATTGCAATCTTAGTGTATTTTGGATGAATAAAATAAATGCAGCCTTGGTGGGCTTAGGAGACTTCTTTCTCATCAAACATTAAAGAGATCTTACAGACTCCAAACTTTTAAATGGTAGTCTATAATATTTCCTAAAAATCTCACCTTCATGAGTGAGTGAGTGAAGAGTCTTTTTGACAGTCGCATGCTTAGAGTGCTCTGTGGGGCCTTAACAAACACAAAGCTGGAAATAGTGGAGAAACCATGCTTGTACGTATGTTTGTGGAAGTCCCCAGAGGCTCCTACGACCTCCATGTATCTAATAGGACCGTCAGAGTTTAGCTGCAGGTGGAGGTCATTGTGTTGGTGCTCACGAGATGTGTGCTTGAAACCGAGTTTTTGCATGAGGCACATAAGGTAACCATGGTGGCTGAGCCAGCGCACTGCTACAAAAATGATAACCAGAAATGAGACCGTAATAGCGAAGGATAATGTGATTATAAGGTACAAAGTGAGGTCAGACCCTTTTGGAGTTTTTGAGGTAGAGCTCCTACGTTCAGAAGAGACATCTGAAGCTTTCTCAGCCAGGGTGATGTTAACTACCACACTAGCGGAGAGAGAAGGCCTGCCGTTATCTTTCACAATCACAATGAAGCTGAAAACAGACTTGCTGTCTTCTTCTGTAAGTTTACGGGCTGTACGCAGCTCTCCAGTATGTGTGCCTATGTGAAACATTTCAGCATCAACCCCTGAGAAGCTGTAGAATAACCAGGCATTATGGCCACTATCACCATCTACAAATGTGATGCGATTGACTAGGTGTCCGATGCCGGCTGTGCTAGGTACCAAGAACTGTAGCATCCCATCGGATGGGGGTGCAGGATATATAAGGACAGGAGGATGATCATTCTGATCTATAATAAACACATGCACTGTAGTGCTGGAGCTTTGAGCTGGAGTTCCTCTATCAAGAACCTGCACTATGAATTGAAAAGCATTCAGTTGCTCATAGTCAAACTTTCTCACGGCATATATCTGCCCACTATCTGGGTTAATATATACATATGAAGACACAGACCTACCGAGAGCTTCGCTCTCTAAAATTGAGAAATAAACGGTGGAATTCTCACCCACATCTATGTCTGATGCAGACACGGACAGAAGGGGAGCATTTGGGGCATTGTTTTCGGCTATGTCCACAGAGTAGGATGGCTGTGAAAAGACTGGGGCGTTATCATTAACATCTGAAAGACGTAACACAAAAGATTCCTGAGAGGAATGGGGCGGGGAACCAGAGTCTGTGGCGGTCACAGTAATGGTGTATTCAGCCACAGCCTCTCTGTCCAGCAGACCATCGGTCATTAAAGTGAAAAGCCCTTTATATGGCGAACTCATCTTGAAAGGCAACCCATAAAGGATGTGCACGCTCACTTCGCCATTTTCCTCTGTGTCTTCATCTTCAACTTTGATTAGGGCAATGACAGTGCCTGAACTCACATTTTCAGAGATTACAGGAGAAACCACATTAATGGTTATAGCAGGGGTGTTGTCATTCACGTCAATAATCTCGATTTTGATGTTGCAGGAGCCCTCCATGGGAGGTATTCCTTTGTCTCTAGCAAGAACAGTGACGTCATACACATTAGCGAGCTCGTAATCGACTAGTCCTGTAACTCTAATTTCTCCAGTCGTAGAATCCACGCTAAAGAGTTTTAACACATTGTCAGGGGTGTATTTATCAAACATATAATATATTTCACCGTTTTGACCATGATCGGTATCAGAGGCATTAAGAGTTGTAACTAACGTTCTATGAGGTGAATTTTCTAAAAGCGTGACTCTTTTTGTAGGATTATAAAAGCGTGGCGCGTTGTCATTGACATCTAGAATATTTATAAAAATGGCACTGTTGCCGGACTTTTCTGAACTGCCACCATCAACTGCAGTTAAGATCAATCTAAATTCGCTCGTCTTTTCTCTGTCAAGAGGCTTGTTTAAGAATAAAATTGGGATTTTGCTTCCATCACTTTTAGTTTCTACTTTTAGCATAAAACAATCGTTTTGACTAAGAAAATAAGCGCGCAGTGAATTCACACCCAAGTCAGGGTCATGAGCACTTTCTAAGCGGAACATCGTGCCTGGCGCAGCCGCTTCTGAAACTTCCAAAGAAGTGTTTCGGCTTTGGAAGTGTGGCGCGTTGTCGTTAACATCCACAATTTCTACCGTAACGCTGTGCATTTCCAAAGGATTTTGAAGAGAAATCTGAATCCGAGTGTGACAATGTAAACTTCCTCCGCACATACTCTCTCGGTCCATTGTTTGCTTGACCACCAAAGCTCCAGATGTCAGGTCTACGTCAAAATACTTAGCATTAGATTCCGAGATTATTCGCATCTCTCTTAGAAGTATCACATGAACATCCATTCCTAAATCTTTAGTCAAGTGGCCAACAATAGTTCCTGGTTTAGATTCCTCAGCTGTAGAATATAAAAGTTCCGAAGCGTGCGTTGCGAAACACGAATAATTAAGAACAATCCAAACTGCAGCCCAGCCCAAAGATCTCTGAAAACGTTCTTTACTCTCCATTTTCACTAGTAGCTAGAGACTCCTTCGGGGGTTGAATTCATTCATATCCTAGACCTGACAAGACGTTGATGAGTAACACGTTTTGTTTTGTATCCATGATCTCCACCATTTGTTCTAAGTTTCTAAACTAACAATACAGCTCTTAAGAGCAACAAGCCTGTATGGGTCTGGGAGAAGAGTTAAAGGGGGTGGGGTTAAAAACGTGCGTTTCTATTGGAGTAAAGTTACTTTGCTTAGCCAAAGCGTACACGGAGCTGTCCAAGGTGCTGACACCAGCGTCACTCTCTCTGTTACTTATAATATATAATGTATAAACATAACTCGTTTAAATCTGCGTTTGGCTCACCTGTTGGCTCTCGAACGTCCACGCGCTGTCTGGTAATGACGCATCAAGCACGTTTAGTGTGTCTGTAAAGTTTGTGGTGCTGCTGGGCTTAATGAGTGTTAGATCGCTGAATTCAGACATTGGAGAGAGATAGGAGCCAAAGGACTGACTCTGAGACATCATGTCTCCTCCCAGAACCTCCACATACTTAATGGGCCCGTCAGTGTTGAGCTGGATCTGCAGGTTTCTGTTGGGGTTCTTGTATTCAGAGTTTGTCCTCCTGATACAGCAGCTTCTACTGCCTCGTGCACATTTCACCAGTAGGATGAAAAACGTCAATAAACACAACAAGGACACAGGCAAAGATGACAGATACTCAGTAATTTTGCCAGTTTTCTTGTTGGGCTCGATAGTTTTCTCCTCTATAGTCTGAGATGGGCTCATGAAAGCGTAATCCTCTATCAGTATATCACTGTGACTGTGGTGGACTGGATCAGTTCTTTCCGTGGCATTATCCTTTATTTCTATCAGCAGTCTCTGAGAGGAGTCATCGTGCTCTGAAACAGCGCGTTTAGTCCTCACCTCTCCCGTATGTAAATTGACACTGAACAGAGACGCGTCCGTGGCCTCCGCGAGCCTGTAGAACAGCCAGGCGTTATGACCCGAGTCCGCGTCCACTGCTGTTACCTTAGTAACGAGATGTCCTGCTTTAGCAGAACGGGGCATCCTCTGATGAGAGACAGACCCCATGGATGTGGACGGGTAAATGACAGCAGGTGCGTTATCATTATGGTCCATAATAAATACATACACTGTGGCGTTGCTGCTTAGAGATGGAGAGCCATGATCTTTAGCCTGAATAATGACTTCAAACACTTTTATTTTTTCGAAGTCAAAGGAATGCATGCTAAATATGCTTCCATTGTCAGAGTTTATGTACATATACGAGGATAGAGGGGTGTCCCAAACTTTAGGGTTCTCAATAGAGTATGATATTTTACCATTTACGCCGATATCAACGTCTTGGGCAGACACTGAACAGATAATAGAGCCTGGAGTGTTATTTTCTTTTACGTACACATAATACACGTTATCAGAGAACTTCGGGGCATTGTCGTTAACATCAAGAATTTTAACTGGAATTATTGTTTTGCTACTTAAAGGAGGCGAGCCTGAGTCAAATGCAGTGATTTCCACGTTATACTCCTGGAAAGTTTCGCGGTCTAAAACACCATTTGTAACCAACGAATATTCATTTGAAAAAGATGGTTTTAAAATAAATGGAAGGTCAGACTGTGTCTGTAGACTGACTTTTCCATTGTCACCAGAGTCAATGTCCCGTGCGCTTATTAACGCTACAACTGTCCCGCTAGGCGCGTCCTCGCGCACAGGGCTCGGTTTAGACGTAAGCAGTATCTGCGGTGGATTGTCGTTAATATCCGAGACTTCTATTTTAACTGTGCAATGGCCCTCCATTTCAGGGACACCTCTGTCTCTGGCTCTTATCTCAATGTTGTACATAGGAGTGGTTTCATAGTCCAACTCTCCGTTTAGAATAATTTCCCCGGTATTCTCATCTATGTGAAATAACGAGCGCGAAGCATCAGAAGTGTGCTCTCCTAAGGAATATTTTATTTCTCCATTAGGACCTTCGTCCAAGTCTTTTGCTTCAACTTTAAGAATGCTCGTGCCCCTTTTAGTGTTTTCAGAAATAGCCGCTTTGTAAACGTTTTTCTCAAATACGGGATTGTTGTCATTGATATCCAGCACAGTGACATTAATTTGGGACGTTCCTGATCTAACCGGGCTCCCTCCGTCTAAGGCAGTTAACATCAGCTGATGAATGGGTTTCTTCTCGCGATCCAGAGGTTTCTCCAGTACTAATTCAGGTACCTTTCGCCCATCTCCAAGATCTTTTATTTTTAAACTGAAACATTCGTCTTTACTCAAAGTGTACGATTTCAAAGAGTTACTGCCTACATCTGGGTCTACTGCGCTCTCCAAAGGAAAGCGCATGCCAGGGACAGTGGATTCTGCTATTTTTAAAACACGGTCCATCGACTGAAAATGCGGATGATTGTCATTAATATCCTGTATGTCGACTTCCACTCTGTAAAGTTGTAAAGGGTCCTCGATAACGATTTGCAGAGGCAACAGACAATTTGCGTTTTCTCCACAAAGGATCTCTCTGTCGATTCTTTCATTAACCACAATCTCTCCTCTGCGTAAATCCACACTGAAATACTGCTTACTTGATTCCGAGGCTATTCGCAATTTACGGTCATACAGCTCAGATATTTTCAAACCTAAATCTTTTGCAATATTTCCAACAACAGCGCCCACATTTAATTCCTCGGGAATTGAGTAGCGTGTCTGTCCTCCTGTCGTAGTCCACAAAAGAAGAAAGAGGAAAAAGAAGAGCAAATAATGCCTCCACCATCTGAATGCCACACTCTTTGTCATTTTTATTTTAAATACAGATGATTCTCCGTTCTAATAAAAACTAGGGATCCCACCACGACGACAGTTTTTGTCCATTTTGTCTCAAAAATGTGTTAGAATCCATTTTATCGGAAAGATTACAGCATCCCTCCTCTCCGCTTGCACTGAACGTTGTAATGTCAGTGGGGGAGGGAGTAGATCTCTTTGTGCAATTCTGTATGTGATTGGTGAAGAGAATAATCGCAATAACCAGTAGCAAGAAAACTGCCTCTTAAAGGCGCAGCATCAGCACCTGCTGTCAAACTCAAACAAAGAACATTACAATAGAAGAATAGTATTATGTATCATGGTTGGCCATATTTGATTTGTTGTCTTTGTACAGTTTATATATTTCCATATTAATGAAATGAAACTAAATTATTTGGTAATATAATATTTGATGTAGATAT
>JAFVLL020016727.1:0-13839 GCA_021397915.2 Tor tambroides
TCAGGAACTCCCATAATGCAGTGCTCTTTACAGCTCTGAAGAGAGAAAAACTACAGGACTTTTGGACTGATTCTGAAACTGATTGAGCTTTGTTTTTTGTTTCTTATAGCAATGCAGTAGTTTTGAGAGATGCTCTGGTGTTTTTGTCAGCAGGCTTTGAATAATGGGCTGTCTGGGTGATTTTTAAATTGAATACATCATATTTCATCATTTTGCCTCACACTGAGGTAACGAGATAATACACTCTGGGTTTTCTTTCGCATGTGTTTTGCTGCATTTGAAACTGTTTATGGACAGGAAAGAGCCTAAATTTGCAAATCTGAGCAGATTGTCCAGACAGCAAAAGGATTTGATAAAACAGAGAGACATTCTTGCATGCAAAGCTACTAAGGAAAGTTTAAACAACTTTGAACGCTTCAAGCTGAAATACTCCACTCATTACAAGTAGAAGGTCAGTGGAAAATCTGATGCCCCATGTCTCTAATGGACATTATTAGTAGCAACATGCTGCCCACATCCAAAGCAGAGTGATAAATCTCAATTATTAAGCACTTAGCAAGTGTTTTTGCCATTTATACACTGCTGTTCAAACTTTTGAGTGAGTATTTTTTAAAAGAAATTAGTAGTTTCATTGAGCATGGATGCATTAAATTGATCAAAAGCAACAGTCAAAACATGTATAATATAACAAATGATTTATATTTCAAGTAAACTGTTCTTTCAAAAATGAAAGAATCCTGAAAAAAATGCATTATGGTATCCACAAACAAGAAGTACAGCTATTTCAAGATTGATAATAAGAATATTAGAATGAAGAAGAATCTAAAGAATCTCGTGAGACTGAAGACTGGAGTAATGGCTGCAGAAAATTCAGCTTTGCCATCACTGGAATAAATTGCATTTATTTTAAAATGTAATTTATTCCAATGATGGCAAAGCTGAATTTTATGTAAATAATAATAAAAAAAATGTTCCTTCAAATTATAATACTATTTCACAATATTACTTGAACACTGGAGACTTCTATCTTACCATCCCCAAACTTTTGTACGGTTTGATTGTGCTTAGTTTCCAGTCAAGCCTGTAGAAAGCACAGTATGCAACTCAAAATCTCAAAGCAGATCCTCAGAATATACTGTACTAACTTGAGTTTAGTTCAAATTTGAACGCTGTGCCCTCATTCTTTTTGCTGCTCTTCTACAGATGTTGAGCAGACTCAATGGAGATATTTCAGCTCTGAATATTTCAGTTCCTCTCCAAATGTCACACCAGCTTGGATTTCAACCAGCCGTCCTAATTGGTATATGCTGCTTTAGCCCTGAGCTCCCTGAACTTCTGGACTCAGCTTGGCAAAAGGTGGAGAAATACTCAAAACTGTCAATGCTGTACCAATTTGGGCCCTCTGTCTTGCATGATGAACAGTGTTATTGGCTATGACTGATTCAGATATGAACACACAGACTTTCTTGTCATGAGTGAGCGTGTTTCTCGCTTTTCTCTCTGTCTTCTCTTAATTCAATTCGATTTTCACTTTCTATTTAGTGTGCTTAATTGGCATGACAAATAACATTACATTTGCATTACCAAAGCATATTCCCTCTCTCTCTTGCTCTCTCCCTTCCTTCCTCTCTGTCTTCTCTTTTAAATGTCCTGCAGATGCAATACCAGTTTTTGAACTCCAGATTGTCACATTTTCACAGATTCTACCATTTTCAAGTCAGAAGGAATGCAGTTATTATTTTATTTATTTTTCCCCCTTGAGGTGTAAATTAAGTTTCGGTGCATTTTCACAGATTCGATCAAGCTTAATGCTTGATTTCAGTTTAGACTAGGGGTGAAGGTTTGAGTTCTGAAATGTACCATATATTTTCATCGCACATCAGTCTTGTGTATATCAAAAGATCTAGTACAATTCATTATGATATGATATAAGTGTGCTTGTTTGGTTATTTGACCTCTTGAACTCTTGTGCCATCAGTGTGTGAGGATGTTGAGTAATAAAATGCTGAGTAGATGTAATCTTGACTTCCAGGTCAAACTCATCAGGAAAATTCGGTTCAGCATCTAACCTATTGATCCTTTTGCCACCATTATCGGCTTGTTTGTTTGACCCGAGAGAGAGTGAGACAGAGTGTTTCAGCTACTCAGGAAGTGAGAGGAGTGACATTAATGGAATTCAGAGAGAAAGACGAAATATTCTCAGATAATCCCAAATCTCTTCTGCCAATCAGGCCTTGCAGCTTTCTGAAACCTTACAGCGGGTTACGTCACTCTCATTCACTGCTGCTATGAGAGGCTCTATACTCAAACTCTCCTGCGTGAATGAGTAAAACAACGTCTACAGTCACAGTCCTCAGCTAAATCTGCTCTCAATTCAATTCTGAATCATTTGTGCAGCACTTTATGTAATGGCACTTGCCATAAAGCAGCTTTACTGAGATTGAAGGTGACAGTGGCAGGGGAAAATGTCCAGGGGGATGAAGAAACCAAAGAGTCGACAGAGGTTCAAATAATATCAATATCTGATCATGTTATCTCCTCCAACTCAGTCAGGGGATCAAATTTCAGTGTTTGGATCAGGATGTTGAAGGATTATATGTATATTTAAAGTCAAAAGGGCTTTACATCCTTTGAGTCTCCATTGTTTTTCTTTTATCTGCATTGCATCTTTGTAAACAGATCTGTAGGCTGGGTTATTTGAAGAAGGTATTTGTAGCTCCTTAGCAGCAGGTTCCTGTGGATTTCATTTGTGATGTTCATTTCAGGAGGTCTTGACATGATTTTCTGTATGTTTAGGTAAAACATTAGTTATTGTTTTTCACACAGATAGTGCATTGGATTAAAGGAATAGTTTGCCCAAAAATTAAAATTGTCTGAAAATTGACTCATCCTCAGGCCATCCAAAATGTAGATGAGTTTGTTTCTTCATCAGAATAGATTTGGAGAAATGTAGCATTACATTACTTGCTCACCAGTGGATCCACTGCAGTGAATTAGAGTACAAACAGCTGATGAAAACATCCATCAATTAACATCTTGTAAAGTGAAAAGCTGCATGTTTGTACTAAGTAAATCCATCATTAAGACGTTTTTTTAACTTTAAACCATTGCTTCCAGCTAAAATCCATAATATTGCTTTCTCCGGTGAGAAAGTAATCTTGCCTGAATCAGGAGAGAAATATGCACAGATTAAGCACTGTTTATGAGCAAAATCAGACCAAAACATGTTAAAACATGTTAAAAAATAAAACATGCATGGGCGAATCATTTGCAATGAGATCAATAACATGAGTTTAGGCAATAGATGCAAATTTGAAGAGTACATATTTGTACTTGGTACTAATATGCACCCGTCTGTGGTTGATAAAGTACAGAGAGTAGTGGACCTTTAACAATAGTGACACTAATAAACTAATAAAGGTACAATTTTTGCACATTTTCTTTTCCTCAGCGTGTGGATTGAGAAGGTCAGCATCAGACCAGAAAGTCTCCAAAAGCTCTTTGGTCCAGCTTACTTACTATTATGTATTATTAGATGAAATCTGATTCTTTGGCCACCCAAAAATCAAGTACAAAACATCATAGAGCTTCAAAAGAGAACGAGAGGCCAATTATATGTACAGCTTATGTTGGTCCCGGCTGCAAGCAGTCAGTTAACATACTGATCTGACTGATGGAAACTAGACAAAGTCAATATGAGAGAAGTTTTGGAAGCTTGATGGAGCCGAAACCTGCTAATCAGTCAACATGACTCTACAGATCTTTGGCAGTGTCACGTCTGTGCATGACACCTCTCACAGATGCCATCTGCTCTCTCACATGGCCGCCTGATCTGCCGTGTCATGATGAATATCATCAGAGTCTCAAGCCCTGTGTTCTAAATCACCTTTTCTGTCTGTCATTTCAGCATTAAAATCCCCCTCTCTCACCAAATCTCATTTTTAAAAAATATTTTCATCTTTTGACAGGGTAATTTGAGAGATGAAAGATTTTAACGTTTGAGCGCAGACTCTAGTCCAGCACAGACTTGAGATGATGATGATACACACCTGTCACAGCACCTGTCTGCTTAATAGGTTTGTGCAGTGAAGCTATTATCTGTATATGATTCTGTATCTGATGTAATGAATAAATTATCTGTATCTGTTTTTGGATAGAACAGGATGTGGGCGGGGCCTAAACCAGAACTGTGTCTGATTCTAAATTAATGAAGCCCATTTAAAAAAAAAAAAAGTAACTATTACAGAAAAATAAATAAAATAATTTAAGAAATTATTTTTAATTAAAACAATTATGTAAAAAAATGCATTCACTCCCTATTGATTTTGTCATTTTAGATCTGTTCATTAAAGTTGAATGAACCTGACCCTATATTTTCTAAGAAATCTTAATGTAAAGGATTCATCCATGCATACTGTATGTTTTGTTTTATTTTATTTTACTTTACCTTGTTATTTTTAAATTAAAATGTCATAAATTGATTCTGGTAAAACAACAGACCTCCCTCATGTCATATACTGGATTGTTCTTTGGGATTTATTATTTATGCCACTTAAACCCCACTGCTTTCTTACAATGAACTGCAAGCTCTGGTTCAGATCTTCCTCCATACACTCAACAACCGATGAATTAAAGTCCCCACCTTACATTTACATTTTTTTTCTTTCAGTGATCTGTTTCACTCGCAATAAGGAAGAAAAAAGATTTTGCTACTTCCGTTACATTGCGACTTCAAAATATTGCTTAATCCTTGTTCATGTTGCATAATCAGACTAACAACTATTCTTTTTCTGTTATTCAATAGAATTTGTTATTTGTATTCAGGCCATTTCTATATTCTTCTTGTAGCGTGTGGTCAAAATCCGGGCTTTTAACCCGAAGGCTGTAGCAGTAAACCCCATAAGGGCGATCTATTTCTTACACTACACCAAGTTAGACAGAAGTCATGGCACTATTGTGTCATCGAGCAAGAAACTTAACCTCAAGTTTGCTCCAGGGCGGTCGTCCCTCCAATAAGTGTCCCTGTATGCCACTTTGGATAAAAATGTCCTCTAACTCAGGACTAGTAATTAGCCAGGTGAAAATATACTCTTTGATTCTGCAAAAATATGTCCCAGGGTGACAGTACCCCACCAGAACCCCTGACCCCGTTAGATGCATCTCACCCCTGAATGTGTATGTTTGCATGCATGCTAAAGGCCATGCCTCCTTTACCGTGAGCCAGACGCTCTCATTAAAACAATGTGCCATGTGCTACGTACACCTCTTGGCTGTCACAAGCAGTTTGTGTATGCATTGTTTGAGAGCTCGTTGGGATAAAAGATTGATGCCTGGTAGTTTTGTTAAGCATGTTTTTTCCTCCAACATCCCCACGCTCTTTAGAAACCCACAGGGAATGCATACAGGAGGTGACAAAGATTATCTGTAACAATGTGAATGATTTATAGAAGTGCTAATGGCTGAGGAACGTCGACGTGCGCAGTAATATATGTGTGTGGGAGAGAAAGGACATGGCTACGTCTCTTTAAGAACTCAGGGTCGATGTAAATGATTCATAATTATTCTCTCCAAGATCATAATAGTACCTCTCCATTGCGATCCTGCTGATCTCACACTGTTATGCTAACGGGAGAACGTGGAGCTGTTTGTCGAATAAACAAATGCGCAAAACTGACCTGTATGAGATTTGCAAATTTAAAAGTCTGCTTGAAAGACTTGTTTAACTTCGTAGTGTGACTCACTGAGGGTTTGCGAAAATGGAAGAGCACCAGTAGGAGGGTGGGGATTATACTGTATACCATTACAAGTTTAGATTTCCAGTGCAATAGGACGCCACATGATGTCGGATTTTCAACTTGATGGGGCGGATCTGGCTGTGCCAGATTCACCAGTCCGGACAGAATGAATGAGAGTGGAATAGATGAAGTGTCCCTGCCGGAGTGACAAGTGCAGCGGGGGTGGCAAGCAACCCGAGCCGACCTGCAACTCCCAAGCGGTGAGTGTGAACACCCATTGGGAACAGTTACCATGCAACAGAAGGCCTCTATCCAAGGCACGACCGGCCCGTGCACAGAAGCTGGAGAACCAACAGAAGCCCACGGCAGGCCAGTGGAACATAGCAGCCGCCTTCCATGACTGGAGACGCATAACTGCAGGAAGCTCCAATTGGATCGTGTCTGAAAGTGTCGTTTTTATTGATTTATATAATGCAGACAGTCTGGATAAAATGGAAAAGCAAGACAAACAACTCCAGTGTGACAGCCTAAATCTGTTCCAGAATTACCTAAGGGTTGGTTATTGATACAGATTTCCAAATTCATTTAGTTTCATTTTAGTCCAGTAGTCCATTTTTCTTACATATTAAAGATATTCTCTCTCTGCTAATGCTGTAAATTATGCTGCATTAGCAGAGACCAGTAATTAAAAAGAGTTTCAGATTGATTCAAATCAGAAAATTGTCTTTTTTCAGCTATTCATGAAAAGAACCTAATCAAACAAGATTAGGTTTTTTTTTTTTCGTGGAATTGGGCTATACTGTTCTTGCTTGTTTTATTTCACTGAAAGGAACTGGTTCATATGAAACATTTGTTTCAGTAATTAGGTTACAGGCCACAATGTTTGTTTTGATTCATTGAATAGAATCGATTGTTACTTGTTACAGGAATCGGACTACACTGATCGTGTTGTATGTTTTTATTTACTGAAAAGAGCCTGTTAATAAGAATCCTTTGTTTCAGTAGTCCGACTATTTTGGTTGGTCTGTATGTTTTCAGATTACTACAAAGAACCGTTCATAAGAGTCATTTGTTTGTGAATTAGCTTCACTGGTCATGCTGTATGTTTTGATTCGCTGAAAAGAATCAGTTCATAAGAATCATTTGTTTTGGGAATCGGTAGTACACTGGTTATTCTGTATGCTTTGATTCGCTGAATCATTCACAAGAATCATTACGTTTTCTCTCTCTCTCTCACACACACACACACACACACACACACACACACACACAAAAAAAACATTTATAAGAGTGTCTTTTTTTGTGAATCAGCTTCACTGGTCACTCTTTATGGTTCTGATTCCCTATATAGAACCAATTTATTAAAAATCATTTGTTTGTGTCTCAGACAACAATAGTTGCATTGTATGTTGTTTTTCTGTGCAGCATTTCATTGTATCCCATTCTAAACAGACTACAGACTCACGTTCACAACTCAAAATATGATTTCTTTTGCCATAATGCTGACGATTCAGCAGGAAGGACAGAGATTCATCAGCAGGGTAGAGCCACTCCAGGACACACTGACACAGGAAACCTTTTAAATTTATGAATAGCCCACTTCCAACTTTGAATGGAACACAGTTATATCTGTTGGCTGTACACCATCTGGAACGTCTTGGCAGAAGACATGTATTGGTCTCTGCACTATTAACAAATTATATCTTACTGGCTTTGTAGTCTTTAAAAAATGGTGTAACTGAGCGCCTGATCGCAACATATACACACACACACACACACACACACACACACACACAACCTTCAGTGCTTGCTTAATACCACATTAACTGCAGAATTTAATGAACATATCTGCACCTTAAACAATGCTGAGCAGGAATGTCTATTGCACATGTCTGTGTCTGTATTATGTATAAACGCATGAATAAAACAGCTATGGTAGAGGAAGGAGCAGATGACACACAGCTACCTCACTGTGCGTGTTCAGCATAAGATTTATGCCGTCTCTGAGAGATTCTGTCCAAAAGTGTGTCCAGAAGATTAAATTACCACAATGTGTGTGTGCTGAACTCACAAGTGTTTAATAATACTCATGTGAGTGTGTGTATGCACATGCTTTTCTGAGTAGAATTATGAAAGTCATCTCAGAAACCTTTGTAACTGAATTCGAAACTGACACTTTAAATTCAGTGCACATGCTCACGTTTGTTGGGAACTTTTCATTGACTGAAATCGAACCCTTGCAGAAACCTTTTTAGATTTTTCATTAAGTGTGGTACAGTATGTTAAGTTACTCATTACTTCAAGTCAATTCAAGTGAGCTTTATTGTCATTCCACTCTATATAGAATCAGACCAAGGAACAAAATGTGATGTCTCACAGGATTACAGTGTTATATAAACATATATCATATATGATTAAGTTATGCAATATTATTCAATGTTAAGCTATTCAATAAGTTATTTAGTATTCAGCCTGTCTATTAAGCTGTTTTCCTGGTCCCACAATGTAGGTGATTTCAGGTTTTACTATCTTTTGCACAATACAAAAGTGTCTATATGTTGTTTACTGTCAGCAGGGTCCAAAATTAACCCTTTTTGCCCATGTTTGGGAATTCTGGAGGGAAACCAGGAATCAAAGATAAAAAAAAAACATGACTTGTCTTGATTTGAATTGATCATGTAATTTCATCAGTCATGCATTGCATTTGTCAAATTTGTCACTTTTGAATGTTTATTGTAGGCCCTGGTTTTCGTGTTGAAATTTCTCTTGGGAATCAATACAACCTTCGGATAACAAGACCTTTTTTTAAAGACGGCTAATGCACACAGGCTTATAAATAACAAGGACGAATTCAAACATTTACTAACCGTCTCCATGAGAAAGAAGACGAGACAATCTACTATGTAAGAAAGCGACAAAGAGAGAATTCACAGAGGATTAGACTTTACTGTGCTGTTTCTCAGACATAGGAACGTGTCTTTTTATGCTCTCTCTTTATAAAAAGCGTGTGTTTCTCTGTGTGTATTCGTGAAAGAGAGAATGAAATCGCTTTGCTCTACCCTTTCATTGAGTAGTGGAACATAGAATGGGATCTCGTCTCACCTTGTCTAATCTTGTCTCCTTTCTTCTCCTCTTCGACTGTCAGAGCTTGAGCGTTTATTCCTTGGTTTTGCGTAATACTTCAACTATTGTGCTCTGCTGCCACTAACCAATGGGTGGTTGTTATGGTTACGATTGCTCAGTCGATACATTTGAAAGAACCTCCACCTGGTATCAGAGAAAGAAATATCATATTTACAATCGGCCACACCACTTTAAAACATTCATAGAAAATAGATATATTTTTGTCCATGACATATTTTTCATTAAAAATGTACACTAGCTGCATATACATTTTTTACAATGGCTAAAACAGTGTAGAAATATATTTAATGTTAATGGCAATCTTCACATTCGCATGCATGAGGCCCTTGTCATTTCTGAATTTGTAAATCGATAATGAGGAGCAGCGTTCTGACAGAATCACGAATGCTTTCTTCTGCGTCTGACAGATGAATCGATGGGCTCTTTTTCTCAGATGGAAGAGGTAGCTTTGCTCTGAAAGATTTGAGGCAGATACGAGAGGCGATTACAGAAGGTCTCCAATGACCACAAAAGAAGAGGAGATTTAGTACTTGATCATTTCCATTTCCACTTCTGTTAGATCTCGCCATGAATCGATTTTCCTTTGCGATTAGATAAGTATAAGAAAAAAAAATGTCTGTCAGTATGAGTGTCTCAAAAACTAGCAAAACGCCTAAGTGTGAACTGTATAATCCTTTTTCCATAAAGACTCCATTCAGAGATACTGTAGAAATGTTGGTCGATATATTCAATATTTTTAGGACATACCGAACCTCAGAAGAGTCATACGTTTTTGATAGCAGGGCTGAACAATAATGATGGTTCACTGGTTCAGGGTCAGTGCTTCAGACCACTTGACAGAACTGTCACTAGCTCTTTTGAGCCAGTGCTGCGCTGCCTCTAAAAATGTAAGGTTTATTTATCTTGTACGTTGATTTTTATGCCATGCAATCTTAAACGTTTGATTTTCTGTGATGTATTTAGCATTGTTGCTGCAAATTGTGCTGATTTGCCTCTAAGATAATGTTATCTAGCTGATTAATGTGGATGAGGTGTTGTCATATTATCAAAAATGGCTTGTGATAGTCTTTAAACTAGGGATGCACGATATTATCGGACTGATATCGGAATTGGCCGATAATGGCTTTAAATGTAAATATCGGCATGGGCCCGATATGAAAAATTATGCCGATGTGTCTTGCCGATAAGAGGAATATGTTAACTCACATGTGCTCAGAGAGTGCTAGTGATTAGATCACGTCAACAGTGTGGCTCATTCTTGAAGCAAAGTTTTGAATGATGATTGGATTCACTGATTGCTGCATTTAAAATGAGAATACAAGTACAGAATGACGCGTTCGGTGTATGGTAGACTAGAGCAGAGGTCTATCTCCAACTCTAATCAAACACACCTGCCTTTAATTTTCACGCGATCTTGAAGACCTTAATTAGTTGCTTCAGGTGTGTTTGATTAGAGTTGGAGCTAAACTTTTCAGGACAGTCGATCGCCAGGAACAGGGTTGGGCACCCCCTGGACTAGAGTAAACAGTAATAGCACGTGACAGCAGTGGCAGCCTCCCCCGGATCCTAAAGCCCATTCGGTAAGGAGTTTTAATCTGTAGGGGGCGCTGTTGGCCTACTTCTAATAAAATAGCCTACACAAATAACATTTAGACTGTGTTTCTGATTAAATAAAGCAGTAATTGATGTCATAAAATAATGAGTATGTTTTGATTTAAAGGTCAGAAGCTATAGCTTACATGAAAAAAAAAAAATCACAAACATGACACTTGTAAATTAAATAATTTTATATATACTGATTTATTCATTAATGTATAATATGTTTTATTTTTTTAAACAAATCATAAGCTCTAAAAGATTTTCAGAATTTTTACAACTCTTTAGACCATCTACAAATGTTAAATCTTAAAACAAAATGTTAGGGTTAACAGCATCTTTCTGGGAAAAAAATGCAGTGATTGATATATAGTTTATTTATATTTATTTTCAAAGCTTCAATGTACTTTCAAAAAAACCTTCATTATTGTTTATTCAATTCTAACAAATAAGTTCTTGTTAAAAACTAACCAAAATTAAAAATATTTTGCTTATAATTTCTGCACAGGAGAGACTGGGTGTTGTTTCCAAACAAAAGGAAATATTTCGGTATCGGTATCGGGCAAATGAGTTGAAAAATATCGGCATATCGGATATCGGCAAAAATCCAATATCGTGCATCCCTACTTTAAACTAAGCATCAGAATGTGCTGTAAACCACTCAGTAATGTTTTGCGCAGTATGCCATCATCATTCATATAAAGAAGTGTGTTTATAAATGTATGCACTTAGAGTACACCTGTTAATCTTCCAGATTACAAATTTACTAAAAAAAAAAAAAAAAAAAAAAAGAAGTGAAAAGGAAAATGCAGCTGTTTCTAAGTATTTCAAGCAAATATAAAAAATAATACACTGACAAAAATAAAAATGAGTCATTCTCTTGACGTGAAGCCACAGAAGATAAAAAATAGAGCAAGTTGCCAGCAAAAAAACATCCATTCTGTTGAAACCTGGTTCGTCATACTTGCTAAGGTAACCATCACTATTATTCAATAATAATTCAATGATAATTTTCAGAAGACGTTACTCCAGTCATCAGTATAACATGGTCCTTCAGAAGTCATTCTAATATGCTGATTTGGTGCTCAAGAAACATTTCTTATTATCATAAGAGTTGAAAGAGTTATGCTACATTATATTTTGTGTAGAAACTAATAGATTATTTTTCAGGATTGTTTGATGAAAAGAAAGTTTAAAAGAACAACTTTTGCAACATTATACATCAATTTAATGCATCCTTGGTAAATAAAAGTACTAATTTTGTTAAACAAAAAATGTATTGACCCCAAACTTTTGATCTGTGTTATTACTTTTCCTATTTACTTTACCAATCAGATTTGCGTGTAGACCCATAAATCCTATAGACTTACACTGAAGGTGGAACCCAAGCTATATCTGTTAATCAGAATTTGTTCATTTTTTCTTGACCTGACTTGTTCTAAGCTCAATTGAAACCTTAGATTGTTAGACGTGTTTTGTAATCTACTGATTTAGATCTGTGGTGTAGCACCTCGAGCACTATTTTAACTCTCAAGACAGACTTGTCTGTCACGAAAGCCCACATACTGCAGCTCTGCACCTCCAGAGACGGGATATTACATCACCTGAGTCCTTTTTAACACCGCAGAAGCTGTGATAGCAGATCACAAGAGGGTCAACCGCAAACGAAAGTGTCACGTCCCTTAAGAAAACATCTCTGCTTCTTGGTTTCTCTGCTCCTTCTGAAACCTTCCTTGGCGTAAAACGTTTGTAATGATTTCGCTGAACTCATTGTGTTTGTTTTGACATTTAGTGTAATGGGTTTTTACGCTTGATTTGCCCGAACCAAATCGGAGCGATCTAATGTTTTCATTCTCGCCCTAAGTTGCACATCAATCCAGGCTCACCTGTGTGATTTTCAATGTCCTCCTAGCCATGTTTGTTGAATACGAGGTCGATTTCCTTCATAATTGCATATGCGATTGGATGCGGTGATAACGATGGGATTGGATCGGAGTAGTTTTGAATTTCAGGGCTCCCAATCACTACGGCAAGTGCATTTGTGTGTTTGTGCATGTTCGTGTCACTTTTATAGATCCATAGATCAGGTCCGCGCATCTTTATAGACCTGCAGGCTCTCGCTGCTTCCCCCGGGAGTCTTTGTCAGTTCATCAAGTCCACTGAGTCTTCCTCCCTCTGCAGAGTTCAACGCCGTTCAGCTGTTCATATTGGCATATTATGTCACTCTTTCCTCCGATCCCTCCCTTGCAGATATATTCATCCTCGTTCTCTCAATCTGTCTGTAAATTTGTGGCCTCGGAAGCTGGATGTGTTTAATACCATGTAAGTGTTGCAATCTTTGGCCTGTAGCTGTAAATGTCTACCCACAAAGCCCTGTTATAGCACACTTTGTTACTGCCCTCTCCTGCCCTCCTCTCTTCTCTCCGGCAATAAAGAGTTTCTAAAAAAGGCTTTGTAATCTCATTAGTGCAGCGGTGCATCTAGCTGACGTTAAGGAAGTCTTCCTCAAAATTGCGAAGGAGGGCAGCTTGGGGTCAGAATGGTTTTTGGGATTAATGTTACGGATGGTGTGATTTGGAAGACTTTAGCCTGGTTTGTCGGATTACACGCTGATTAGTTTAAGATCGGGAAGCTCTCTAAATAACCGGATAAAAAAGCCACTGGCTTTTGTCTGATAAACAAAACACTGGATTTGTAGTAAAGGAGATAACGGGCAAATGTGTGCTCCGGTGCTGATTTGTGGACAGACAGCTGACTGGCCATGTGAAGCTGAAGCTTGTTGTGTAGTGGGGGAAGAAGCTGGAATGGTCATCTGACATCAGATTAATGAAAATCACAACTGTATTTCCCTGGGTAATTTTTCTCTGACAGACAGAGAATGCGATTCAAATCAGTTAAGCGACTATTAGGTGAACATAATTCATGTCAGTTCATGATTGTGTGTGTAAGTGTAATGAGCTGGTTGAGTCTCCACTGTGGAACAGTTCTGCAGCTTTAGAGTTCTGGTCTGGGATTTTTAAAAAATCAAGAACATTCTATGAACATGATTATACAATGGTTCCAGTTCTTAAAGGGATAGTTCACCCAAAAACGAATATCCTGTCATCATTTACTCACCCTCAAGTTGTTTCAACCCTGTATAAGTTTATTTCTTCTCTTGAACACAAAAGAAGATATTTTGAAAAAAAAAAGTAGTTCACCATCGACTTCCATATGTCAGTCCTCTGTCGTGTGTGTCATGTGTTCCCACCTCTTGTTTCCTTATTTTCTTTGTTTCCTGTCCTTGTTTAATGTGATTATTAGTTAAGTCTGTTCAGCTGTGTTTGTCTAATTAACCTGTGTATTTTAGTTCCTGCCCGTTCAG